>PVJH01049064.1:0-10488 GCA_004026705.1 Nesogale talazaci
GAATATGTGAGGGTGGAGGGATGGAAGTAGGACTCCTATAATGCTCCCTGTCAAATCCTTCACTCCCTAGTGCCTAAGAGCAAGAAGCCAGTCGCGGCCGTTCCTGCCCAGAAGGCTGAAAGTACGTGACAAATGTGACTCGTGGGTGAGGCTGGGCCATAGGGAAGAGTGCGCAGGAAAATCCATTTGTCTGGAGAGGAAGGAGATATAGGGGTGGGCCCCCCAAATGCTTGGACCATGTCCTGGTCACGGAGCTTTGTCTTTTCTGTAGCTGTCTCAGCACCGGCTGGCCCTCCCGGGATGGGGTGGAAGAAGCCCAGACGCCCGGCCTGGGACTTAAAGGGCCAGTTAAGTGACCTGAACGTAGAGCTGAAACACCACCGTGAGAGGACGCAAACTTTGGACCAGGAGAACGAGCAGCTGCGGGCCCAGCTCAGAGAGGCCCAGCAGCAGGCCACGGCCTCGGGGGAAGAATGCAGGGCCCTGGCACGCGAGTTAGCCGAGGTGCGCGTGCAGGCAGAGCAAGGCCAGCAGGAGCTGGCCCACCTGAGTGCCCGCGTCCTGCAGCTGGAGGAGCAGCTGGCCACGCAGCAGGGCTTGGTGCAAGCACTCCAGAAAGAGCAGTTGGAGCTGCATGAAGTGCGGCGGGGGCTGGCTGCCCGGCTCGAAGAGCAGGAGGTAAGGACTGGGGGCCTCACAAAATGCAGCCCTCGGGGCAGAGGGTCTCGGCCCTGCTCTGCCCCTTGCCACACTCCCTGGAAGCCTCTTTCCTCTCAGAGTCTCGACCACCCACTTCTTTCTACCCCTGTCTTCTACCCACCCCTGCCCCCGTCCACTCCCGACTCTGCCTTGCTGGCTGCTCCTCTGCTCTCTGTGGTCGGCCCCACTCGGGGCTGCCTCGGCCTCGTCCTCCGCCCTGCACGCTCGTGAGCTCCCCAGGGTGCTCTTCTCCCTCCCCCTTTGCCTGGGCCTCGCGTCCTTGAGGAGCATCCATGAGACAGACAGACGTGCCTCTCCCCGCGCGGACCGAACTCTCACTTTGGGGCACTTTGCATCTGGGATTCCGTCTTTCCGCAGTGTTCTCTTCTCCATCTTTTCTTTGTTTCATCCCTACACTTGTTTTTCTATTTTTTATTTTTTTTTTGGTTTCCACTCAACATACTTTATTATTATTATTTTAACTATTAACAATCCTTTCCTTGTTATAGAAGATTTTAATTTCATTTTTAGTTCAGCCACTCATAGATGATGTGAACTTAAGCAGTGCATCTCTTTTACGCAGCCTCGGTTTCTTAATAATGAATTTAGGCTAATTCTGCCTCCTTTACAGACTCTGTGAAAGGATGACATGAAATCACTCAAACCGACTGCCATCAAGTCGGTTCCGACACTTAGCAAGCCTGTGGGGCCAGGGTGGCACGGCTCCCATGGGTGTGTGTGAGACTGGTCCCGCCTTCTGGAAGTCGATAGGCCCATCTTCCTCCCAATCAACTCATATGCTTTTGAGACCCTGACTTCACTATTTCACCTCCGGGTGCCCCTGCTGGCGCGGCATTCCACTCCCCCCACCCTGGCATCAGTCCTCTTTGTTAGCTCTTGGCCTCACGAGAGGCAGGGAGCCCGGCTTCGGCCTGTTTTGACCCTGTGGCTTGATCTCCTTCTTGGTCTTGTTTTCCTCTTTTCCGTCTGCCCTGCCCTGGGCAGAGGCAGCTGAAGGCATCAGAAATGGCTCTGTCAAGCAGCCAGGCTGAGGTGGCATCTCTGCGCCAGGAGACCGCAGCCCAGGTGGCTTTGCTGGCGGAGCGAGGAGACCGTCTTCACGGGCTGGAGATGGAGCGCCGGCGACTGCACAACCAGCTCCAGGAACTCAAGGGCAACATCCGTGTATTTTGCCGGGTCCGCCCTGTCCTGCTGGGAGAGCCCGTCCCACCTGCTGGCCTCCTCCTGTTCCCCCCTGGCCCCGGGGGGCCTTCTGATCCTCCAACCCGCCTCAGCCTCTCCCGGGCGGATGAGAGGCGTGGGACCCTGAACGGGGCACCCGCCCCCAGCACCCGCCATGACTTTTCCTTTGACCGGGTGTTCCCGCCTGGGAGTGGACAGGAAGAAGTGTTTGAGGAGATTGCCATGCTTGTGCAGTCAGCCCTGGATGGCTACCCAGTGTGCATCTTTGCCTATGGCCAGACAGGCAGTGGCAAGACCTTCACCATGGAGGGTGGGCCTGGGGGAGACCCCCAGGTAGAAGGGCTGATCCCCCGGGCCCTGCGGCACCTCTTCTCTGTAGCCCAGGAGCTGAGTGGCCAGGGCTGGGTGTACAGCTTTGTGGCAAGCTATGTGGAGATCTACAACGAGACCGTCCGAGACCTGCTGGCCACTGGGGCCCGGAAAGGCCAGAGCGCCGAGTGCAAGATTCGCCGGGCCGGGCCGGGGAGCGAGGAGCTTACCGTCACCAATGCCCGCTATGTCCCCGTCTCTTGTGAGAACGAAGTAGGTGGCCCTGGGCACTGGGTCTGGGTCTGGAGGAGTGGGCAGTGTGACCTCGCACCCCCACTCCCACCCCACTCTGTTTTTTCCTGGTTTTGCTCCTCAGTATTAGGCGGACGCATTTTATTTAGTTTTTTCGAGAGCGCAGGGGCGGCTCATTCATGGCCTGACCTCGTTCGTGCCGCCCTGACTGATCTGCCTTTCCTTCTTGCTGCTCCCCGTCTCAGGTGGAGGCCCTGCTCCATCTGGCCCGCCAGAACCGGGCGGTGGCCTGCACAGCCCAGAACGAGAGGTCATCCCGCAGCCACAGTGTGTTCCAGCTGCAGATCACGGGGGAGCACGCTGGCCGGGGCCTCCGGTGCGCCGCCCCCCTCAGCCTGGTAGACCTGGCCGGGAGCGAGCGGCTAGATCCCGCCTTAGCCCTGGGAGCCGAGGAGCGAGAGAGACTCCGGGAAACGCAGGCCATTAACAGCAGCCTGTCCACCCTGGGGCTGGTCATCATGGCCCTGAGCAATAAGGTGGGAGTGTGCCGTGGGGGCAGGTGGGGGCCGCTCGTACTGCCCTGTCCATCCTGATCATGTTACGTCGCCCCCACCTCCAGGAGGCCCACGTGCCCTACCGCAACAGCAAGCTGACCTACCTGCTGCAGAACTCTCTGGGTGGCAGTGCTAAGATGTGAGTGACAGGGTGGATGGGAGTTGTGGGGTAGGAACTGAGAAGACAGGGCCGGTACTTGGGGTGGGGCTGGGGGACTCGGAGGCCTGCTCGAAGCTCCACACCGCCACTGACACAGGTTTGGCCCGGCTGGTCTTTCCACAGGCTTATGTTTGTCAACATCTCTCCCCTAGAAGAGAATTGCTCCGAGACCCTCAACTCCCTGCGCTTTGCCTCCAAGGTACGATTATCACTGCGCGCGCGTGCGCAGGCCCAGTCAGGACCCTACATCCAGACCCCTCTGTTCTCTGAGGGGGTGGGGTAGGATGTTCATCCAGTAAGGGTTTACAATGGATCAGCCAGGTGTCTGGGGCCAGTGTATTACCCACCTGGACCAGTGTGAATATGAGCTTTGGGGTATTTTCTTTTTTTTGTTTTTTGTTTTTTTGGGGGCATCACTGCCCTCAGGTGTTAGGAGTAGGAGGCCCAGCCTTTGCTCCTGTGGAGCTGGAATTGAACCTCCATCCCAGTGGGCCACAGTCCCGCGCACAACCACTACACCACCGGGGCTCAGCCCGGGGTGTTTTCTTTAAGCTTTTAAAAGTAGGCAATTAAACGGGACTGACCCCGGGGGTGTAAGTGGTCGAGTGCGGGACTGTGGCCCGCGGGCTTGATGGTTCAAATCCAGCGGCGGCTCTCAGGAGCAGCACTGGGTACTGCCCAGACACCAGAGGCAGTGATGCCCCCACCCCCCAAAAAAGGCAATTAAAAGATTAAAATGATATATAATATATATTATATATTCATATATATATTCATATTATATATTCATATATAATACATGAAATCCTGCCATCACCATTTTCATCCTTTTTTCCATCCTACCTGTTTCTGGTTGCAAATACGGGCCGCTCTGTTCATGTGCTTATTCACCTGATAGAAGGGATCCCTTTCGCTCCCTCTGCGCACACTTCCCTGCCTGTCCTGAGCCCCGGGTCGAGTCCCCATCAGCACCAGAGCCTTCTAGCTCAGGGCTAGCGCTCCACGCGTGGGTGCACCAACATTTACCCGCCGGTTCCCCCGCTGGACACTTGGGCTCATGCCATTCTTTTACAGTCAAGACCGTGCTGATTAACCCTGTACGGAGGGCATTTGGTGTCTGTTGAGTTGAACCCTTGAGGGAGAGATTTTCAGAGTGGGATTGCTCGACCAACAGAGTTGTGGTTTTGTTTTGTTTTTTTAAATAATTTTATTGGAGGCTCTTACAGCTATTATAACATTCAGTAGATCATCTGTATCGAGCACATTTGCACACGTGGCTACATACATTTCCAAACATTTTCCACTTGAGCCTTTGGTATAGTGTAAGCTCCTCTTTAAAAAAAAAAAAAAAAAAGCTCTTCTTTCTCCTCCCTCTTTTTAATTTTTTTGTTTTTGGGGCATCACTGCCCTCTGGTGGTAGGAGTAGGAGGCCCAGCCTTTGCTGCTGACCCCCCCCCCCCTTTTTTTAATTGAATCATTTTAGCGGGGACTCACACACCTCCCCTCACCATCCACACATACGTCGATTGTCTGCAGACCTCATTGGCACACTTGTTGCCATCATCACTCGCCAAACATCCCCCCTCCACTTAGGCCCCCAGTTCCACCTCCCCATATTTCCCTCCCCTCCCCCATGGACCTTTAATCATTTACAAATTGTTATTTCATATCGTCCACTGTCCGATGTGTCCCTTCACTCACTTCCCTGCTGGCCATGCGCCAGAGAGGAGGTTCTATGTGGATGACCAAGAGAGTTTTACAAGCCATTTCAGGTAGTGTGAATTCAGATTCTGAACCCCAGGAGGGTCAGCCGGGGGCTGTCAGAGGAAGCCAGCCTCTAAACAACCAAAGGATCAGTAGGTGCAATTGGACAGTTACAGTATATAATAAAGATCACTGTCAAGTCATAGAGGATAGGAGGGAGCGTACATTAAATGAGCAGACACATTTTATGGTAGCGTGCTCACCTCAGCCCCTCTTGGTGGGCAGAAGAGAATCTTTACTGCCTTTGGGGTATTTATAGGTAGCCATAAGGCATGCAGATTCGGTATTAATGTACGTCACAAGGTGGGTGGACTCTACTGGAAGGTCCCTGAGCTCACAAGTGAGGAAACCTAATACCTGCATTGGGGGGCGAGGGGAAGGGGCCTGGGTGACACCGTGGAAAGAGACAGCCCCAGGATGCCTGCTTTTGCAGGGAGACGGAATTGACCATGTGCTCACTTAAGGCAGCAGGGCTGTTGGAGTGAGAACGGTATTAAAACAGGACAACGTACTTGGACTTCCCAGAGTGGTGGTTTTCCAACCGTGCAACACCAGCTTTCCCGACGCCCTCTGCTCTAAGTTGGGAATACAGGCCTCGTCACATTTCCCTCCGTGTTCCGTCCCCACGGTGGCCTCCACACCAGTCGAGTCAACTGGCACCAGACTGGAACCAGCCTCGGCTGGGCCCATATTTCTGTATTTTGGAAGGGCAGCTCTCGGAGCACCGGGGCTCTCGTGGGAAAACAAAACACAACTGTTCTTGTGGTTACTCTACGACCTTTCCCGCCCCCCATCTGCCCACAGGTGAACCAGTGTGTCATTGGTACTGCCCAGGCCAACAGAAAATGAAGATGGATGGAGAGCCTGTGCAGTGTCTGTCTGTCTATGTGTCAGCTCTTCTACTGCGATCTGTGTGGGGACAGAGGGCTGTTGTATGGGGGAGGGGGAGGAAAATAAAGATTTTTTTAAAGTAAAGGGGTTATTGGTAGAAGACCCCCAAGGGGGAAACCATTCTTACTTCCTATTTCCTATTGCGGCATCATGTGGGTGTTGTGGTTCTGAAGCCCGGCCCACGGGCCCCCGCACATTCCCTTGGAGGAAGTGCGCCCCGAGCCGCCCTTCCCCCCCTGCCAAGCCGCCAGGCACGCCCCTCGGGCGGGGGCGGGGGCGTGCGGGCACCGGCCCAGCTGCTGGCTCTTCCCGCCCTTTCCCTGCCTGCCCGTTCGAATCGCCGGCGCCTGCCCCGCCGCCTCCCGTTGGCTGGCCGCGGGTGACGTCACCGGCGTGCTCCCCGCCGGCCGGCCCGCACTCGCCCTCCCGGCCCGGGGCGGGAGGCTCGCGGGCGGCGGGAGCGCGCACCCGCCCGCCCGCCGACAGCCCGCGGCCACCTCCCCGGCGAGGAGGGGCTGGGCCGGCCCAGGTGCCGCGCGCGGGCGGGCGGGGACGCACATGCGCAGAAGGAGGCAGCGGTATGCTGGGGGCGGGGGCCAACGTGCCCCGGAGAGGGCGGGGCCGGGGCCCCGTGGGGAGGGCGGGTGCTGGGAGGAGGGCGTGCCGGGGGCGAGGGGCAGGGTGAATGGCGGGCGGGGCCGTGCGGCCCGGCGGGGGTCGGGGGCACTTGGCGTGACCTGGGGTGGAGGGGGCTGGGGAGGCGCAGTTAACGCATGGGGCATGGGGCGGGGGGCCGGGCCCCGGGCGGGTTGCCGAGAGGGGGGATTCCCCCCTGCCCCGAGGGCGGGCCTCCAGGAAGGGGTCGAGGGGATTCCCTGCCCCGGCGGGTTCCACCGGCTGCTCGCCCCAGCCCAGCCGGAGGCGCCCGGCGCCCGGCGCCCTGCAGGCTTGCCTGAGGTGCGGGAGGTGGGGTGAGGTGGTGCCCGCCCCCCCCGGCTCCTCCCCCCGCCCTCCCCCCTCCCCCTAGTCAGGCCGTCCCTCCCCTCCCTCTTCCCGCCGCCTCCTCCTGCCGCTGCCTCTGCTTTGGCTGCTGCGTCATACGCCCCAGAGCCGCCGGGACGGAGGGGCCGGGCCTGGGGACCCCCTGGCCTGCCCCCCCACGCCCGCAGACGCCCGGACGTGCCCTCCCCGCGCACGGGGCTCGCCTGGACGCTCCCACGGCCGCTCCTGCCCGGCGCCCGGCGGCCCCAGCTGTCAGCGGTAAGGCAGCGCCGGGGGAGGGGGGGGGGCAGGGAGCCAGGGGTCGGCGCGCGGGGCGCGGGCTGCGGAGCCCCCGCCGCCGCCCGCCCGGCTGGCGGGTTGGCCGGGCCGCCGCCACTGCCCTCTCGGACTCCCGCGTCGCTGGGAGTAGAGACCGGGATGGGACACGCCCCCCTCCGCGGGCACTCAGGGAAGTTATCTGATCCGGGGGAGGCCAGGGACCCCAAATTCGAGGGCGGCCTGACCTCGCCGGCACGAGGACGTGGGCAGGCAGCGGCTCCCGGGGGACTCGGGGAGACAGCTCCAAACACACCCCTGGACAGCCGAGCACCCTCGGCTGGTGCCTCTGGACGCCGGGGAGGCCACGGCGGAGACGGGCTGGGTGAGGCCAGGTCCACGGGAGAAACACCCAGTGACACGCAGGTAGGGGTGTGTAAGAGAGAGCCTTCTGTCCCCTAGTTCTCTACCCGGGCCCACCCGGGTCCATGAAGTCCAGTACTGACCCAGAAGCATGACTGATATGCTGCTCCCCACCCTGCCTTCCTACAGGTGCCATGTTGGCACCACACAGAACCAGCACAGCCCACCCCTTGCCAACTTGACATTGGAACGCAGTTCTTTAGCCACGTGTAATTTTTTACAAGGGACGGTAAGATCATATTAGTACCAAACTGGGTAAAACTAAAATGCATCACATGAGAACGTGCCACCCGCTCAACCGTATTCTTTTAAGTGTGCAAAACAGAAATCTCTGCCTAGCAATTTCAGATAGGTGAATAGCCACACTATCATCCTATCCAGCTATTTCCCCACCCGTGAAAGCTCGTAAGCCGGTTCACGCCTTTATGCCCCCAATTTTGGGTATCCAGTTTCTATACTGCCCACTCACAGCAACCCAGTGGTCTGAGGAGACAGGCATGTTCTTTGATGTCAAGAATCTTCATTCCAACAGGAAGCTGGTAAGCCCCCATCCATAAGCAAAGTCAAATTAGATAGACCATTAAGTCAACAACAATATGCACCAATTCACAGGGTCAAAAATCTTGGCTCCATCTGGTTGGGCTGCTTGGCTTAGCCTCTCCAGGGTGCCCGCTGCCCACCCGCCTTTTGACTATGGGCAGCGTCACAGATTCTCAACAACCCCAGCCCCCTTGGGCTAGGTCATGCCGTGGGCTCAGAGTCCACACAACTCTTTGCACATCAGACCAGGCAACCTGCCCTTGTCCTTTCTTCTAGTCCCTGGGAACCAGGTCCACAGGTGTCCATGGCCAGACTCCACCCTCGTCTCCTGTCGCAGCGTTGATCCCAGCCAGCTGCCTTTAACGTCCCTTTAAAGTTCCCACTGACGTCCAGTTCTAGGGAGGAGAGTTCCTTCATGAGTCCAAATTTTTCCAGTTTCTGGAGCTAGCCAACTAATCAAAATTTTAAAAAGCCAAATGGCTTCTTTTTCGTCTTGTGTCTGCAAACAGCTCTTTTAGCAAGTCCTATCAAATGCAAATGACCTGGGCACCCAAGGCACAGGGTGGGACTAACCTTTTCTAAACCACCTCTGCAGGCACGGCCTATACCCATTTAAAGATCCAATTTCATGCTGAGGGCATACTCTTAATTTTATACTCCCTAAAAATTTCTGTCACTTAATTTATCAGTAACAGTTTGGCAGCAGCAGGATAAACGTAGCACAGTCATAGCCTCCTCTCTATTCCTAAAACAGTCCAAATCAATCCTTATCTAAACTTTCCCATTCATATGCAATATGGCCTTAGGCCTCTGGCTGCCTCAAGCAAGGGTCAGACCTTCTGTCAGCTATTCTGACTAAGCTGCATGGCCTCAGAGAAGTTCAGGGGGTGTTTTCACCTCAGCTCAAAATTTGCATTTATCACATTTGTTTCTTTGCTGTTTCAGACAGGAATAACTAAAGAGAGGAATCAAAACCTTAACTGCCCATGTTCTTTCCAGAAAACCACCCAGTAAGCTGCAGAACCATCGCTGACCTCTGGCGAGCCAGAGAAGAAAATCCTTGATAAGGCAGAAGTCAGACAAGTCCCCACTCTCATCTTCATGAGAAGTGTTAGGCCAGGTTAACCAGAGATACAAATCCAGTGACACACGTGTGTAAGACAGCTTGATATCAAGAAGCAGTTATGGTGTCTATCGGGAAAACAGCCCAGCCCAGCCCAGCTCAACCCCTTAAATCCAACACTAGTCCATCAGACTAGTCCCTCTTCAGACTCACGAATTTATTGCTGCATGCAATGAGGTCGAGTGCAGGGATGTCACAGGCCGGTGGGTACAACGTCTTGTGGATCCACTGGTGGCGGATGCACCTCCAGTGCCATCACCCATCAGGGTGGGGGTGGGGGGTGGGGTGCCAGGGAGCCATTTATCTTGGTCGCACCTCCAGAGGAGGGCGTCAGGCTGTGACCTCATTGACAGGCTAGACTACCTGTATCTTGTAGGTGCCACGTAGGCACCAAGCACTTGAGCCGTCACACTGCGTAGCGATGCGTTTCTCCTAAACTCTCAAGGCCACGGTGTGTGCTGTCCCGGGGAGCTCTAGAAATGGGGGGGGACTAGAGAATAAGGCTGTAGAACTCAAGTTGGCTGTGGAGAGGTGCTTGGAACTGGGTTGGGTGCCCAGAAGTCTCTGTGATGGAGAGACCTGAGGCACCACGCTGCTAGAACCCACAGCTGAAAGGCAGGCTGAGCAGATGAGGGAGATGGGTTCTCAGCACTCTTCACCGGCTCTCTCTCGCCGGCCTTCTGGTCAGGCCCCCACAGGATGCGATGGCGCAGCCCCCCCGGCTGAGCCGCTCTGCTGCCCCCTCCCTGTGGGACTCGGCTTCCACGGCGCCTGCCTCCGGCCCCAGGCCTCGACTTTGGGAGGGTCAAGATGTCCTGGCCAGGTGGACCGATGGGCTCCTCTACCTGGGGACCATCAAGAAGGTAAGGGCGGTTTGGGGCTCCGATCCGTCACCAGTCTCTCATCCCCTTTGAGGATCCTGGTGCTCTTTTCGTTCCTCACCGTCCCAGGTGGACAGTGCTCGGGAAGTGTGCCTGGTCCAGTTTGAGGATGATTCCCAGTTTCTGGTTCTATGGAAGGACATTAGCCCCGGTGAGACTTTGGAGGCATCCTGTGGAAACAGACCCTCGGGAGTCTGGGTGGGAGGGGGCAGGAGGCCGGGCGCCCTGACACCACCACCCTGTTTACCCCCCAGCCGCCCTCCCCGGGGAGGAACTCCTCTGCTGTGTCTGTCGCACCGAGACGGTGGTCCCTGGGAACAGGCTGGTCAGCTGCGAGAAGTGTCGCCACGGTGAGAAGTCTGGTCCAGCGTGCTTTGGGGCTGCTTGTGCTGCCCGTTCAGCCCTTTGGTCACTTGCAACCCCAGTTCCCCA
>PVJH01049065.1:0-10489 GCA_004026705.1 Nesogale talazaci
AAGTTTTTCTCCTCTGGATGTCTTAGTTCTTTTGCTGAGAGGAAGGCACAGCAGCAAGAAGTTGAGATTAGGCTACAAAGAAGTCGATATTGGGACTGACACACAATCCACCTTATCCTCCTGTGAAGTTCTCCCCTCTTGTGCTTCTAGCTAGTTACTGAGCCGAGGAGTGTGCTTATGTGAGTGCCACAGCTTGCTGTGAACTTAGGTTCTACACATGTCTCCTAATAGTTTGCACATGACTAAAGATCAAGGAACTTTAAGCTTGAGCAAAGTAATAGAGACAAATGACTGAGGAAGGAAGAGCGAGAAAGTTTTAAGGTAAATAAATAGATTCTCCCAATGAATAGTTACTACTATTAACAGGCAAAACCAATCAACCAACCCACGGGAACATAGAATTACAGGGACTGAAACATGAAAAATAAGTTTTCCAAATACTTAAATACACTAATCATCTGCCGCCGATGTAAACACTTGTAAAAACTGATTTTTACAATATGCATTTGTTTGCTGGAAATACTGAATACTGCCAATTCCCTGAGAGAAAACTTCATTGATATATGAGTACATTTCTTAACCTTTTAAAGGAATAGCATAACACTCATCTTCAGCAGATCAAAGAACGGCTGGACTAATGGATCAATGTCTGCAGACAGTCTCCCACTAGCCAGGGAAAAATGGGCGTTTGCTTGCCCTTCACTTGCTGCACCTCTGTCCCTCATTCTCAAAATGAAGAAAACACCTGGCCCTGCCTGTATTTCTTGTAGCCAACTGGTCGGGGGCATCTTTTACAACCCATTCTTTAAAAAAAAACAAAAAACAAAATAAAATACAACCTACTCTACTCATGTGTCTAGTGCACTTAACTACATTCTGTCTCTCACAAGAAACTTCTTCTGTTGGCAGCTCTCATGAAATGTGTGTGTATACCTCTTTAAATGGGATCCAGCTACTGCCGGGTTTTGCTGGATTGGATGGTGTCTTCAGCTTCTCCAGGGCATTGTCAATGGCATCGCCATAGTTGTCCTGAAACCACTTTTCATGCGGCGTTTCTGCAGGGGCTGCTGTGATACTCCGCACGTGCTCCAGAGCAAACACAATAGGCTTCATCAAAGCTGTGTGCTTCTCCCGCATGATGGCGATTTTCTCTTCTCTGTCCGGGAAGACACTTGGAGTCAGAAGCTTCGCGCACATTTAAGACTTTTCTATGTAAGCGGCCAGTGTAAAGATAAGGAGACAGTACCAAAGAGTCGGGCTAAATACAGCAGCAACATGCCTGCAGAGTAACTGACTGACGCGGGGCAGTGACCGACCCAGCAGGCAGGGTGCGTGCCGCTCCCTGGACAGAGGTGGGGGAGAACGTACTTGCGTAAGGTGTTGTTGTTCTGCACCCGCTTCACCTCATCCTCCAGCTGCTGAATTCGTCTCAGGACGTACATGTGCTGCTGCAGCAGGACTCCCAGCCAGAGCTCATCCCAGAGAACGGTGACCCGGCGTAGCTCGGCCACCAGCATCTGCACCTGCACACAGGGCACAGACCAGGGGCTCGGCCACGGCCCTCCCAGCCAGCACCCCACTGGCTGCGAGGCACAAGTGTAGCGTCTGCAGCGTACGCAACGTGCACACTTGTGGACAGAATGGGAATACAAAACTCTGAAAGCTAAGTTTCTAGCAATACAGGTTTCTAAAGTCAATACTATTACAAAGTTTAGTTCCTCAAGTGTTTCCCCCCCTTTAAATCATATTTTGTTATTGTCAAGACTATATACAATAAAGCACAGTCCCATTCCAGTGTCTGCTTGTACAATCCAATGATACCGATGACACTTTTTCAGATGTGCAATCATTCGTACCCTCCTTCTCTGTGCTTTCTTCCCTCCTGAATATAAATACACTGTCCACTAAGCTTCCCATCTCATCTTTGGATGAGTTGTTGATGTGATTCCAGAGATAGGTCTTAGAGCAGTGGTTCTCAACCTGTGGGTCGCGACCCCCTTTGTGGGTCAAACGACCCTTTCACAGGGATCGTCTAAGATCATCAGAAGTAGCAACGAAAATAATTTTTTTGTTTGGGGTGGGGTGGTGGTGGTGGTGCCACCACAACATGAGGAACTACAAACTGCATTAAAGGGTTGAGAACCATTGACCCTAAGCTAAGCTTAACTACTGTTTGGTTTTAAGAGTTCAAGGGATAACTTTAGTTAAAGGTTATTTCAGGAAAACAGTTTCATGGGTTCACTGAGCCTCAATGGCTTCAGAAAACCAACTTGAAATTCTGTTCTGTCCTCCCCCTTCTTACTGGAATTCTAATGGAGCCGAGGTGAACATGCTCAGAATGGGAGCTGGGCCGCACCCAGTGCTTGAGGCCTGGAGGCAGAGGAGGAGTTGCTCACACAGTGCGTAGTATCTTCCTATTCCTTTTAACAATAATTTTATTGGGGGCTCTTATAACATTCCATACATTAATTATATCAAGCAAATTTATACAAATGTTACCTTCATTTTTTTCTTACACATTCACATTCTGTTTGAGCCCTGGGTATCTATCAGCTCCTCTTTCTGCCCTGGTGACCCTTTGATAAATTACAAATTGTTATATTTCTTTCTTTTTTTTCTTTTTTTTGGCATCACTGCTCTCCGGTGGTGGGAGTAGGAGGCCCAGCCCCACTGCTGGAATTGAATCTCCACCCCAGTGGGCCGCAGTCCCACGCACAACCACTACGCCACCAGGGTTCAGCCCCAAATTGTTATATTTCATGTCTTACACTGATTGCTGCTCGCCCACCCCCCTCCAGTTTGTTGTTCCTCTTCCCATTCCTGACTCTCCTTCGCCCTCTCTTATTCTCGGTGAACAGACACCAATGATTGTACCTGTAAGACCTTTTTTCTTTCCTCCTTTTTCTTGCATCATTGCCCTCTGGTGGTCGTGGGAGCTACCCAGCCTTGATGCTGCCGGATTTGAACCGTCAAGCCAGTGGGCCGGAGTCCCGCACTCAACCACTACGCCACCGGGCATCAGCCCCCTGTAGGACTTTTTCATCTGAGCTACTTTGGAATGACTTAAAAGGTAGAGCAGAAGCACTCCACACTTTTTTGCCACACTGAAATGTGCTATGAAACTATAACCCTAACCCAGCAAACCCAAGAGCCATATCCCACGAGGTGTGTGTTTGCACCCAAGCAGCCTCAGCAACTTCTCTCTCCCACGGGAAAGAGAATGACTACTCTAAGGCATGGTGATAAAGCTCGGAGGTTTCGTTTGCTCGCCTTACCTGCAACACCATAGTAGGGTTTGCAGAGGAGAGCTGGTCCACAATCTTGCTGTAGCAGTCCTGCATCATGGCTTGGTCCTCGTTCAGTCCACTTTTAGGCTCATCCTTAGTGCTATCTTGAGAGGCAGGAGGACTCCCCCCTTCACACTCAGATACCAGCAGCTCTTCTCCTTGGATATTGCCAAGTAAAGTGGGAATGGCAGATGAGAACTTATTTCCTGTAACGAAAGAGCACAATAAAGTACATGTCAGGTGCCTCGCCTGTGCATGTGAGGAGTGAGGGAAACAATAATCTACTTGAGTCACAAACTAAAGCACTCAAGCCTTCACTGAATTACCACATTTTTCAGCATATAAAATGCATATGGGTCTACCCATACATCATGAAGTTCTTAGAAAAAGTAATTAAAAGATAATGGAATTTTCTTATCAACTCTTTGAAGTCCCTTGGTCCTCTGTGCTCTGTACATTAAACTGATCCAAAATTGTGAATATTTTGTCTTTTAATGAGGAGAGTTATCTTATATAAGCTGATGGAAGATAAATGTGGAGAAGATGATGTATGTATAATGAATACGCTCTACCAGCTTAAGTCCAGAAGCTGGAACTATATATAGAGGGAGGCTTTCAAAAAAGTTTGTGCAAAAATTCCTTTACAATTCCATTTTCCCACTAAGCTTCTGCAGACTTTTGTACAGGGGGCGAGATTCCCAAGGTACTCTATCATGTACTCACACCTTAGTCCCAAGCACATAGCAGCTACTCCGTTAATGAAGGGCAGTAATTATTACTGAGAACATTACAACTGACATAAAACACCAAAACTTTTACCCAGAAGAAAGTATTTCTAAGATAATTTGTAATTCAGGCATCAATATTTTCATATCCCATACCAGAAGCCTGGGATTCACTGCTCAGAGAGATGGTGCCCACGATGGCAGGATACAGTATGAGATGCGGAGAATCCTGGGCCACTCGGCAGAGAAGGTTGCAAATACTTTGGCGTACATACACTTCAGGGTGGTTTAAGCGTGAGAAGAGCTGTGGAATAATTCCTTCAGGATGAGAAGAAAGGAAGGGGCTTGAAATATACTAAAAACTCATCAACAGTGGGCACAAAAGGATAAAACTTATTGGGGGTCAGGGTCAGCTTAAGAACTCAGGTCCTCACATTTTCCTCTGTAACAACAGAAAGCTTCACCCCCAAGTTCTTGATTTACAAAAGTGCTTGAGGTTCAGAGCCGGAGCACATAAAATATACTCTAGAGAACGGTGCTTTCTTTCTGGGAAGGTTTATTGTATTTTTTTTGTTTGCTTGTTTACTTATTTTGGGGGGCATCACTGCCCTCTCGTGGTCATGGGAGCTACCCAGCCTTGTTCCCAGGGAGCTGCTGCTGGATTTGAACAGCCAAGTTAGTGCACCACAGTCCCGCACTCAACCACTCCGCCACCGGGGCTCAGCCCCGAAGGTCTATTGTAAAAGAAAGCAAACAGATCATTTTTACAGGATAAAAATTATCCAAGCTGTTATTATTTTTGGTACTCTTTCCCCAAATTCATTTTTTAGTGTAAAAGCTGGTGCCTGTCTAACCTCTCCCTCTCATGATAAGCGGAAAGGAAGGTGGTAGACAACAGGCATTTATTAGGGTATCCATCCTATCACCTAACGCGGACTATTCCCCAGGACCCTCAAATACCAAATCGCTTTTTCAAGGACCGTTACTTTTGTTTGTATACCCTGCCAGACAGAAATAGTTCCTCATGAAGCACTTAGATCATTACCTCTCCACGGAGCAGTAGGTGTTGTTTCTAAGCCGTGCTCCAGATACTGCCTCAGTTCGCCAGCATGCTTAACAAGTAAGCGCAGCAAACGCAACGTTGCCATTACAATCGCATCGTCAGTGCTCTGTTCTGCTCTACTGCTTAAATGTAGCCTTGGGTCATCTTCGTCTAAAGGAATCTTTGGTATGAAATAAGAAAACACTACTCAGAACATTGGCTGTGGTCGACTAGGAAGTACCCTGCCCCCCCACCCAATTTTAAATCTCGAACAATGTGCTACCGACCTGACCGGCGTTGAGTTTGAGGAAAGTGAAATAGGCGCTACAAGACAGCTTGTACAGGCTGAAGATCCGGTCCACGACTTTCCTCCACACTTTTATAACGCCTTCGGTGGCACTCTCCTCTAGGTCGGAGAGCCATGGGCAGCTGGATATTAGCTGGCGCCAGATAACATCAACCATGTCATCTTCCTCATTGTCTTCACTTTCTGTTATTTGAAGAGTTATATCTTCATCCTGAAGAAAATGTGGACATTAAATGTTTTTAACAGCAAAGTAAAGAAAGGTACCCATCGGTTTCATTACAAGAAGGCATTCTCAATTATGACACACCTTCTCTTTAAGATACTCCTATCTTCACTAATGAAGGCAATGGTGAATACCAATGCTTTTTTTCTGTATTTTAAAGGCCTAACCTTGCAATGTCGTGCCAGAAGGAAACGAACCACTATCTGGTCAAGTTTGAAGCCAAATGCATGAAATGACAGCAAATCTCATTCTCTCTTGGGAATGGGCACCTGTGGTGGACAGTGCATATGCCGTGGTGTATGGAATAAGCATACTTAGCCTGACAAGTGAAACCCAGAATTAAATTCTGTGTGGTTACAGTTCTCAGAATTGTATATATAACTTTGAGGGCAAAGTTCTGTAGATGACCTATCCCTTGGGTTGCCCACCTCACTGTGTATTATACCGAACTAGCAGATATCAACCCTGGAGGCAACAGTGGGTTACAAGTTAGGACGCTGACCACCGAGGTCAGCAGATTGAATCCACCAGCCACAGGAGAAAGAGGTGGCTTTCTGTAAACAATTACAGTCTCAGAAACCACAGGGGTAGGTTGACCTGACTTATGTGTAGAAAGCAAGATGAACTGGCAGTGAGTTTGGTTTAGTGAGTGTGAGCACACATATGGGCCATGTAGGCCCCACCCAACATGTCTGAGACCTGACTGTGTGACTGAATACCAGACTCACTGATATCGCGTCAACTCTGACTCAGAGCCCTGCCCGTTGCTGAGACCACCTCTTTACGGGAGGACAAAGAGCCATCTTTTCCCTATGCCCAAGGCACTAGCATCTGACCATTAGGGGTCACTAGCATCTCCCAAAGGGGTTCTAACTTCTAGCTACGCTGGGATGAATAACCTAATTTCTGAACCAAGATCCTAGGGAAATGAACTAAACTCTCAAGGAATTGCAGCGTTTTTTTTTGTTTGTTTGTTTTAAGAAAATCATTATATGTGACAAACTTTCCCTTAAAAAATTTTCCCCCAGAAATGTTTTTCTTGTACTGAGGAAGGACTACAATTACCTACATCCAACTCAACCTTTAAGCAAGAATACGTGATCAATTTCCTCAACAATCCCATTAGAACTCTTGACTCTGACACCATTCTTCTCAAACCCTTGATTATGTTTTTCTTGCCTGAATCCCTGCTGGTCGACAGACAGCCTGTCCAAGGATACTGTATATTCTCTCTCTTTCTTCATCAGTGACAGTCTCTGGAAGCAGCTTCTGAACTTCTGATTTTTCTCTAGGCAGCAGACGGACACCTTCTCCCTGACTATAAAAATAAATGAATTCATCAATACTTGAACTACAAAAATTTTCCGCTATCACGGTACATTTCCTGTTTTGCAGTGTGTCAAATAAATTACACATTTTTACATACATACCTGGCATTGTCGACCACTTTTCTGCCCCACCTATAAGCCCAACTAGCCAAGGCAGCCCAGGATTTGGCTACTTCAGGTGCTTGAATTGAAGACAGGTGATACAACTGTCCCAAAATGAAGTCGGGTTCCCCAACACCTATGTGCACTGTCACGGGGGAGGAAAGACAAAGGAAAGCTCTCAGCAGGGTTGGAAGCCTAAATCTCTGCCCCCAGAGATCAGCACTGCAGATTTTTACTGTTTGAAAACATTTCATGACTTATAGCACAAAACTTTGTTATAGTATGTAAATTATACTTCCTAAACTTTGAAATTAGTCACTGACTTTTTAAAGTAAAGTTAGATCACCACACAACTGTTTTTTAAAATAAATCATTTTATTGGGGGCTCTAGAATAATCTATCATCAATTGTATCAAGCACATTTGTACGTTGCTATCATCATTCTCAAAACATCTTTTCTAATTGAGTCCTTAGTATCAGCTCATCTTTTTTGCTTCCCTCCTCCACCCTCTTAACACCTTAATAATTTATAAATTATTATTTTCATGTCTTACAAGGTCCGTTATCTCCCTTCACCCACATTTCTGTTGTTCATTCACCTTGGGGGCAGGGGGTGATGTATGCGCGTGTACTTATATGTCAGTCACTGAGATCAGTTCCCTGTTTCTCCCCTCATCTTCCCACTACTCTCATGGTATTGTTACTCCTATTATTGTGTATCTGTCCTGAATTCTGTGTAAGGAGAGCTCCTACCTGCATCAGTGTACACACTCTAATAGCAATGGATTTGTAAGGTAGAACTGGGTCATGACAGTGGAAAGGGTGTTAGAGAAGAGAAAGCATTAAAGAACTAGGAGAATGTTGTATGTTTCTTTGGTGCTACACTGCACTCTGGCTAGCTCATCCCTTCCTTGTGACCCTCTTGTGAAGGAATGCCCAATTGTTCACGGATGGACTTTGGGTCTCCACTCTGATCCCCCCCCACCCCATTCACATCAATACGATTGTTTTGGGTCTTCTAATGCCTGACACTGTCAATACCTCGTGATCACAGCGGCCGGCATGTTTCTTCCGTGTGGGCTTTGTTGCTTTCCTGCTAGATGGTTGCTTGCTTAACTTCAAGCCTTGAAGGCCCCAGATGCTCTATCTTCTAATAGCTGCACACCATCAGCTGGCGTCACCACAGAATGCCAGATTATTAGAACAAAGTGTGCTTGCACTGAGGGAGGACTTGACTAGAGGCCCACTGTCCACCTGCCACCTTGATACTTAACATACAAATATATGTACATGACCTATACCCTATCATGTATTTAAATATATACATGGCTATATTTAGACCTCTACAAATGTCTTTAGCCTCCAAATTCATTCCTTTTACTTTCCTCCTGTCCCACATTAGTGGGATTTTCATTTAGCACACAACTTACTTTTCTAGATAATGATCTTTGTAAACAGTTGAGGTGTGAGATGCGTTGTGGGAAATCTGACTGGCTATTGTTCCTGCTAAGACTTAATGTTAGCTTATTTTAGCAAAAATAACAGATAGGCAGTAGGTGTGCAATCTCACTGAATCAGAGAAACTCATTAAATTCATTCACAGTTTAGAGATATATTGCCCAAAGAAACATGTATAATGATCTCAAGACATATCCTAAAAAAAAAAAAAAAAAAAAAAAATCAGCAAACTTAGTCTGCTGGCCTCCATGCATTTATAGTCTCAGAGATCCGGCAAAGAGCTACAAAGAGTTGGACTTGACTTGATAGTAATACTTTTTAAAAATAGTATGATTTATTACATATTAAAATTATTTTTATAAGATGTGGGTTAAAAAAAAGATATAGGTAATTAAAATCCCAGGATTCACAATAAAGTAAAGGTATTTTTCATGCTCTAGGAAAAAGATGAATTGTATCCCCATCTTCAAAAATAGGACATGAAATGCACTCATGACTTCATCAAATGAAATCACAGCCCTATCTGCCAGCATTTAAAACTCAGAGTTAAAGATTAGTTCCTGAGACATCCCACCTTCCTCTCTTTAGTCCCAATTGGAAATCCACCACCAAGACAGGGGACTTTGCCCCACCAAAATTGCAAACATTGTTAGATTTCCCTGTAAGACTGCTGTAGTCTGGATAGCTGTGATCAGAGTTTGAACCATTCGTGACTGCCAGTGACATGACACCACATTTTTGTTTTCTGCACAACAAAGAAACTTTGAAGATAAAATCTTATCATTTTGGGTGTCATAATTTATGTATTTATAAATACATAAAGAAAAAATTTTAAATGCATGGACATAAAAATATATAAATAAATTGCATGGGTCTATAAGACATTCCTGTAGTAAAGAGATGTTTAACAAATGGAAAATATTCAAGTACTTTTTCTCCTCACTTGTACTGATAACAATTTCAGTATTTTCTATACTACAGTTAGTGTGAAACCATCGATTTTATATATATGAACTCTCTGACAATAGAAAAATAAAAGCAGCTATTAATATCGGTGAAAGCCCACATCAGGGCTTCGGATGAAAAAGATTTCATACAAACTGCTATAGGCAATGTTCTTCAGAGGCTGTGTGTCTTTGATGCACACCTGTAAGTACCGGCACGAGTGTCGGGATGTGGAACTTGAATCTTTCTGTAGTTGCTGTGCTCCAGGGAGCAGCCCGTGACTTTCTATTTCTGTAACTGCTTCTAGTATGACCTGAAAGTTTACATTTCTGAGAAAAGACCTTACTGGCAGCAAAAACATTTAAATTCACAGAATCATCAAAGTATCTTGAACCTGGCCGGAGGAGGAGTTCCCCGAAGTCCACCACGCCACTCAGATACGAAGGAAGTGTAGTCTAGTGACTTCCTACTAACTGCCATCAAGTCCAGTCACAGTCACTCTACTTAGGGTTGCCGAGGCTAATTTAAATCTTTACAAGAGTGACCAGAAGCACCGACCTTGCAGTTAGCAACCCAAGCTTAGCAGACATTGTCACCAGGCCCTCCAGACTATAAAATATACTAGGTTGTCTTTGGAGCCAACGAACATACTACATATTTTTTTAGCCAGTATAGCATACTACATTTTAAAAGAGAATACTTATCAAAATTAGCACTTTCGAGCTATTAAAAGAAAACTAACCTGTAGATTCACTCTCAATCCGAGGATACTCTTCTTCCATGGTATTAACAGACGGCAGTTCTATTAAAGTGAGTATGTTTTTAGACAAAGTAGAAAGACCCGTGAAGTTCTGTTGTTGCTGAGCTCTGTAAACTTGTTTCAGCTGCCCGGAAATCTCTTTCCACTCTGACTGGATCCATTTAGCCAGGGTTAGAATTGACTTAGCAACTGCGTATTCAGCTTTGGCAGCCTTGCAGAAAGATATGGCACAAGAACTCAACATTTCCATGGCGTGTGTTGACTGACCTATATAAAACCAAACAATCAGCTCTTAAATGCAAAGGAATGACG
>PVJH01049066.1:0-10496 GCA_004026705.1 Nesogale talazaci
GTGAAGGAGTATAGGCAAAGTGGAAACCCCAAACACACCTTTAAGGTAAATGGACCCACTGAAGTACTACATGGAAGGTATGATAAATTCATGGTATAATATAGCACTGATGAATCACATAATTATCCTTAGTTCTTAAATATTTCTTTACCTTACTATTATGATCTTATTTGTACTTCATTAATCTTGTGAGACCTGTATATGTTCAATTGGATAATGAAGGTCGTTTGATGCATGAAATCCAAGATCTTTAAATCCTTCAGAAATAGCAATGGGAGTAAAGACTCCCTTAATGTATGGGAAGTGGCAGTGGGTGAAGGGTGAATCAATAGCAAAATCAACAACAACCTCCAAACAAAAACATTTTATTGTTTTTGTCAGGTGTAATTTAATGTTTTTCTTTTTTTTTTTTAGGGCATCACTGCCCGGGTGGTAGGAATAGGAGGCCCAGACTTTGCCCCTGTGGAGCTGGAATTGAGCCTCCATCCCAGTGGGCCGCAGTCCCGCACACAACCACTACGCCACCAGGGCCCAGCTGTAATTTAATAGTTTTCATTAATATTTTAAGACCCTGTCTTAAAAAATAATCTAGTCTTGTATGCCTCTTTTATTGATTTTATTTAAATATTAACTGTATGAAATAATAGACATCTTTTGGTACATCATTTTTTATATTTAAAATGGTCATTAGGGTAGCAAACCAATTGTTAAATTATTTGAATTCCAGCATCACTCTAACTATTAAGCCAGTGACCCTTCCTTCTCCAGTCCTCCCTCAATTCTGGGTTATTGTCTGCTACCCGTTTCTACCTATTCACTCTTGTTCATGTTTCTCACTATTTCTAAAGTAAAAATAAAAAACCATCAACCCTATAAGGGTCATATAATGTCACTCCTATTTTGCAAAGTCCTATTCTGATTCCCTGGTGTTTAAAGAAAATGCCTAAGATTTCCACCAATCTGATACCAGTACCTCCCCAGCCTCATCTCTACCACATCTAAGGCACCACTGAACCTCCTACTTGCTTAGGATGTTGACTTCCACGGACTGTGTGATCCACAGCTTCATGTGTCATGTATACAAGGATTAAATGATCACTCCCCTAAGATATGCCCACCTGGAATATAAGAATGCAATTTTATGTGTAGGAAGAGCTTTTGCCGACATGATTAAAGTAATAATCTTGAGATGAGATGATTTATTAGAGGAGAGTCTAAATGCAGTGATGGTTGTCCTTATAAGCAATGAAGGAGACGATATGGAGACACATAGAAGAAGGCCAGGTCACATCAGACAGATGAAGGTGCATATCTACAAGGCTAACAGTCTTAGCATTTAATTCTCCCTTTATACCCCTAACTATAAAATATTCATCTGGGTTTTCAGGATGATATTTAAATCATTGGGAGGTGGAGAGGAGGTGAGCAAGAAATCCCAAGGACATAGAGGTATATTTGGATCCTAGGGCCTTAATAATCAATTGCCAACAAACTGGCCACTTAAAGACACAGAAATTTTATCATTCATATTTTTGGAAGCTAGAAAACCAAAAGGTATCAGGAAAGGTAAGTTCTTCCTTGAAGTTTCTGGG
This sequence comes from Nesogale talazaci, assembly GCA_004026705.1. Lineage (NCBI taxonomy): Eukaryota > Metazoa > Chordata > Mammalia > Afrosoricida > Tenrecidae > Nesogale > Nesogale talazaci. The sequence goes on from PVJH01049066.1 coordinate 1,593, forward strand.
GGCTTACTTCTGGTGGGTGTTAATCAAAACTCAAATCAAAAATATCTTCCAAAGTTTTCTCAATCAGTTAATATACTAAAACATTTGCTTTGGGTATTACATTCCTTTAATAACACCTAAATTAGAAGAAAGTGACACCACCTTGAAATATTTAGAAGCTTAGATGGTAGTGATTTTATGCTAATGAAGTGGGAAAACTCAGAAAAGAAGTGAATGAAATCAATGTCACTGAATTGCAAATGCAGAAACTATTGAATTGTTTTATGTTTTGATATAGATATATTCCTTTTCCTTGGCATAGAGTTCACATAGTATATAATGTGATACTTCAAGTATATTAAGAAGAGTTTGCAATCATCACTACAATCCATTTTACATCATTTCTTCTTTCGTGTAGTTATTGATGATAGCTCTCCATTTACACCCCAAACTCTCCTTTCATATCCCCAGGTAATCATTAATCCAGCTACGATTTCTTTAGATTTTCCTAACCTATTTTATATACAGAAACAAAGCAAAATCAAGAAACAGGAGACACCCTAGCCTGTATGATCCAAAGATTGTTGTGGAGGGAGCTAAGTCTGTAGTAGGAAATGGTATCAGAGTTTATAAAAATTATGAGCATCCAGTTTACAGAAGACTCTTGAAGATGACCATGGAAGCCCAAAATCCATATGCAGTGTCCCCACATGAATAATGCTTGTGGTGAATTCTCTGTAACCATAATTCAAGAATGTGAACAGACAGCATTGTAAAGCTGATCATGGCAAATGCATTTAAGTTACAACCTAATGCTTTGTCATTTGTTGTCCCTTCTGACTCATTTCAAATTTATTCTAGATTTTAATATTTTCTGCTTTCTATTTAATTGAGGTTTTTCTAATTTTATTTTGTTATTGTTGCATTTTATTTGTTTCTTGGTTCTGCTATGTATATATATTTTATAACAACAGAAAAATAAAATTTAAACAAAAGCACAATAGTTCTCAACATACAGAAATGTTTCGAAAAATGTTGTAATAATTTCCTGGGCCGGCATAACAAGTTACCACAAATGGCGTGGCTTAAAACAACAAAAACTGACCCTCTCAGCAATCCTTGACATCTGTTGGGTGGTAGCTGTTCTAAATTCTGTTTATGCCAACATGAGGCCTTCCTTTTGCGTCTGCACATGTCCTTTTTTTTTTTTAATGATTTTATTGGAGGCTCTTACACCTCTTATAACATTCCATACATCATTTGTATTAAGCATGTTTGTATACATATTGCCATCTTCATTTCCAAATATTTTCTACTTGACCCCTTGGTATAAGCTCCTCTTTTCCTCTCCATTTATTTGTACATAATTTTATTGGGGGCTCATACTCCCATCATGATCAATACATATGTCGAGTGCATGCAGGTCACATTTGCACACTTGTTGCCATCATCACTCTCAAAACATCCTTCCTTCACTTCGACCCCGGATACCAGCTCCCCATATTTCCCTTACTTTCCCACTCCCCCACCATGAACACTTAATAATTTACAAATTGTTGTTACTTTTTCATATCATACACTGTCCATTGTTTCCATTTATTCACTGCCCTATTATTCGGACTCCAGAGAGGAGGATATATGTAGAGGCCTGAAATTGGTTCCCCCCTTCTATTCTACCATCCCTCCACCCTCCTGGTATCACCACTCATCCTGAGGGATCATCTATTCCCAATGCTTCTGACTCCAGTGTACATCTCCTGGTCCAGCTAGATTTGTCGGGTAGAAATGGGATCATGATGGTGGGAGGAAGCATTTGAGAACTAGAGGAAAGTTGCATATTTCATTGTTACTACACTGTACCTTGACTGGCTCTTCTCCTCCCTGCAACCCCTCTGTAAGGGGATGTCACTTCACCTATTGATGGGCATTGGGTCCCCAATCTGTACTCTCCCTCATTTATAATGATATATTTTTTAGTTTTTTGATGCCAAATACCAGATTCCTTCTACACCTCATTGTCACACAAGCTGGTGTGTTTCTTCCATGTGGGCTTTGTTTATGTTCAAGACTTTAAGATCCCAGAAACTTTATCTTTTATAGCTGGGCACCATCAGCTTTCTTCACCACATTTGTTTATGCACGCATTTGTCTTCAGTGATCATATCAGGACGGTGAGCATGCAATGTTATGATTTTTAGTTCTTGAAGCCTGATAATTGCTGCCTTTGACACGCGGTTGTCACAAAAGCTGTTGTGCTTCTTTCATGTGGGCTTTGTTGCTTTTAAGTTAGATAGTTTCTTGTTTACTTTCAAGCCTTTAAGACCCCAGATGCTACATATTTTGATAGCTGGACATCATCAGCTTTCTTTACCACTTTTGCTTATGCACACATTTGTCTTCAGTGATCGTGTCAGGAAGGTGAGCACCATGGAATACCAATTTAATTAAACAAAATGTTCTTGCATTGAGGAAGTACTTGGGTGGAGGTCCCATGCCCATCTGCTGTCCTAATACTAACTCTATAAGTATATGCATGTTGATCTATTTCCCCATCGTCATAATAAATCTATGCACCTTTGTATATGCCTGTATTTAGCACTCTACAAATGCCCTTTACCCCTCAGTTATTCCCTCTATTTCCTTTCACTTTCTTTTTGTCCCACTATCATGCTCAGCCTCCATTTGGGTTTTAGTATTTTCTCTCTGTTACATTACTCTTGATCAATCCCTATCAGACCTCTCGCATACACTTTGTCACTGACTTCAAATCACTTATTGTTCCCATATCTCTGGGCCAGTCAACACCACCTCCTTTCCCCCTCCTCCCCATCTTCCATGTCCCCCAGAAACCATCAGTGCCATCATTTTCACCTCCAGACTGTTCATCTAGCCTATCTTAATCTAGATAGACCAGTAGAAATAACAATATGTATGAGAACAGTATCCTAAGCTGAAGCAACCAAAGAAAATAAAACAATGATAGCAACAAAAACTCCAATCTCATATATAAATATATATACATATATAAATAAATAAAAATGATAGCAATATAAAAACCTATAAATAGGTCTAGGTCTCTGTGTTGACCTCCAGGAGTATCCCCTCGTTGAGTTGGATGGGGTGCCACACCCTGGCCCCAATGTATATCCTTGGCATTCCATCAGGAACTCCATGCTCTGTTGCACACCCTTAGTGTTTTGCCATGGTGTGGCTGGGTCAGATAGGCTATAATCCTGACCCTGTTTCTCTGTTGTTGACCCACAAGGACTTTAGGTCAGCGAGGGACGTCGTATTTCATAGTGAGGCTGGCCATGGTTCCTCTCTGGGCATCAGCTGTTCTGAGTGGGACTATCATCCTGAAGACTTGATGGGCTAGGATGTACTCCATTCTCTATTCCTCCCCCCTTCCTTTTTTTCTCATGTACTCTGGTCAGGCAGATCTCACTCCCCAACCTGCAGCTTCAATGCTGACCTTCAAAACAAACTTCCCTGAGGGGAGAGGCAACTGCCCCCATAGTTGGGATTGGGGTTGGACACTCAGATCCTTCCACTGGTTCTCCGTTCCATGCCATCCTACTGTATTCACATCCTGGAACACCGGTTTTAAGTTTGGTCTGTCTTTCCCTGTGGAGATACAAACAATGTGCTTCTCTTGGGTGGGTTAGTACCTCATTCCTTCTCTACACATCACCATCTGCCCCACCCTACTCCTTACCCCCCACCCTAGCTGGCTACCATATATAGCCCTGCATTTGCCTGACCCCTGTCATACTGCCTGGACCTCCCCACAGGAACTTTTGTATACAGTAGCTTTTTCCCGATGCCCCCTTTGCATTTTTTTTAATTAATCTTACTTCAGCAGATTTATGTTGTCCCTGTCCTTTTACACTTGGCTAACTTCACTTAGCATAATTTCCTCCAGTTCTTCCCATGCAGTGATATGCTTCCTGCGTTCATCACTGCTTCTCAGCGATGCATAGTACTCCATTGTAAGTATGTACCACAGCTTTTTAATCCATTTGTCAGTTGATGGAAATTTGGGCTGCTTCCAACTCCTTGCAAGTATGAACTGTGCTGCGATGAACATTGAAGCCCAGATGTCTGGTTGTGGCTTGTTGCTTACCTCTCCAGGGTATCTGTCCAGTATGGGGATGGCTGGGTCATATGGTAGCTCAATTTCCATATGTTTTAGATATCACCGCCAAATCCATTTTCATAGTGGCTGTATATATCTACAGGTCCACCAGCAGTTGATAAGAGTTCCTATCTCCCCGCAGTCTCTCCAACAATTGTTGCTTTCTGATTTTTTGAATTGGGCTATCCTTGAATGGGTTAGGTGGTATCTCATTGTTTTGATTTGCATTTCTTTTATGGCTAATGATCAGGAATATTTTCTCATATGTTCATTAGCCATTCAGATGTCTCTGCCTCTGTGAAACTTCTGTACAGGTCCTTTGTCCACCTCCTCAGTGGGCAGTTAGTTTTGTTCTTTTTGAAAGCCATCAGGGTATCGTAGATTTTAGTAATAAGGCCTTATCTGATTTGTTCCCCAGTCTGTGCTATCTCTTATGACTCTCTTGATGAATTCTTTCAGTATGCACATGTGTTTCATCTTCAGTTTATCTCACTTGTCTATTTGTGCCTCCTCTGTGTTTGTGTCTTTCCCTATTTCTGTGCCAAAGTTCTCAGGTTGGTCCCGATTCCCTCAATGGCCCTCATAGTTTGGGATTTTACTTCAAGGTCTGTGATCCATCTTGAGTTTATTTTATTACATGGAGGGAGGTCAGGGTCTTGCTTCATTTTCCTATAGGTAGATGCCAATTTTCTCTAGCACCACTTGTTATAAAGGGCATCTGCTTCCCATGTCATATTTTTTGAGCCCTTATCAAAGATCAGTTGTCTGTATGCTGATATTTTTTTTTCTGGGTTTTCAGTTCTTTTCCATTGGACTATTAGCACATGTCCTTCTTATGAGGTTACCAGTCATTGACATCTGTGCCACCCTAACCCAGTATGACTTCCTTTTAATGAACTACTGCTGCCCAAGCCCCAAACAAACCCTATTACCTAATCATATATTATGAGGTTCCAAATGGACTTTAATTTTTTGGGAGACTATTTGCAGTGAATTAGATATTAGACTCCTAGCCCAAAAGATCAGAGGTTCAAACACCCCAGAGGTTGCAACACAATGTAGCAACATACTTCAGGAAAAACTATAGTGTGGAACACCTTATGAGGCAGTTCTCCTGTGTTCCGTATGGTTCCTATGAGTCAAAAATGACTTCGTGGCAGTGGGATTTGGGGGCTTTATTCAACTCTCTGCAGATGTCGACTATTATTTCTATGTGTAAATGTCCCTAATTTAATCCAGAAATATTACCCACCCTTTAATGAGAATAATAATGTAATTGTAGGATACTGAGTAAATGAGCTAATTCATATAAAGTGCTTAAAGCAGGGTTTGGCACATGGTAATTGGGTAGGAAAGAGTTCCTTAATCTGTGCGACCTCCTCTGAATTCTTCCAAATGATGTCATTCTTTCCTATGGACTTCATGGTAGGAGACTCTGTGTGCCTTTCTGCACAGTGATCTCCACAGCACTAAAATCTAACACCAAGCATAGCTTTTAGTACAGAGTCAGTGTTGAATTGATGGGTTCATGAAGGAGCATGCCCATGAATAAGTTGAGACATCACTCTCCCAGTAGGTTGAACACTGTTATTAATACTACACCCACCTCTTTCTTTTTATTAATGCTGGTGAAAGTACAGATCGCCCATGACTTGTGATGTGGCCAGCATGACAGACTGAACTTCCTTTCACTCTTTTGGTTGGTCTCGTTAGTAAACATCACTGCAAATTAATTTGTACGACCTCTAGGTTTGCAGTGTACAATTTGGGTATATTTTCATTCTCAGCTGTTCTCTTCAATGTAATGATTTGCTGTCCAGAACTCCAAAGTATAGCAGACTATGGTAATAATGATGAACATTCAAATAAAAAAAAAACAGAAGTATTGGATTTGTCAGAAAGGAACCCTATCATAAGTTGAGAATGACATATATACACAGCCAAAGAGACAGCATTCCAATAGTGTCTACATGCACAAATCAGTGACATCAATTAGCTGCGTTCAGTAAACTGTTCTACCACTCTCCCTATCCTCTTCCAAACCTCCCAAAGCCACCTGCTCACTCCATTTATTTGGATGTCTAATCATTTGATGACTTGAAAACAATCTAGTAAACTTCAGGAAGATGGAAGCTTAAAATTCCTCTACCACCCCCATATCATGTTTGTCTGTTGGCAGTTCTCAGTTAGGGCATCTTGCTGTGTTGGTGGGCAAAGCTAGTTATCTCCCACATTAGGATTGGTTCCCTCCCATCTGTAATATTCCATTTATGGTGACTAGTCCAGAGATGTGCTGGGTTTGCACACAAAAGTTTATCATTTGTTGTCAACTTGTGGGTTTTCAGTTGCTGAACGAATGATAGAAGTTGGCAGGCTGATTTCAAACAAGCAGAATCTGCCTGCAGAATTCAGCATAAGGAGAGCATTTCCTAGTCATCAAGTCTCATTTTCTGTTCCACGACAGTATAGTTAGGCTAGGGAAGGCTAGGGAAATGAGTTTTTCCCCCCCTCGGTTCAAATAGAATTTCCAACTAATGTTTATAGTACATGGTTCTATAATTTAGTGACAACTTCACGAGATTAGTTAGAAGATTAGTTCAAAGAGATATGAGTAGAAAAATAATTAATTGGTGAACTGATATAAATCATGTGCTATTCATGTGCCGGAAATGCTATGAGCTAGTCTTAAAATATTTTTCTGCATAATTGTGGATTGAATTGCATCTCCCAACAATATGTTTTGTAAATCTTAATCTGTGGCTATAATCTCTTTTGGAAATATATTATCTTTATTATGCTAATAAGCCAAGGTGAGTCTAGCAGGCTGTAGGTCTATCTCTCAAGATATAAAAGAATAGATTAAGCAAGAAGTAAGATAGCACAGACAGGGGAAGATAGATGCCACATCATTTGAGATATCCAAGGAAATAAGATATAGAAGCCGAAAAGAGACCGGGACCTCCCCACAGAGGTGATACAGAAAGAACGTCTTTCCTGAGAGTTGGCACCTTAAATTCAGATGTCTTAACTAAACTATGAGAAAATTATTGGTGTGCTAAAGTCAACCACTTGTGCCATTTCTATAATAATGTGCTAGATATGTAAAACAATTTACTTTTTTTTTTCAATGTTCCAAATTTCTTTCCTAACAGTCAATTTTAGGTTTTGCGGGCAGTGATTTAGAGTTGACTACATTTTCATCATCATCTTATTTTTTTTAATCATTTTATTTTGGGATCAAACAGCACTTATCAGGAACCATACATAACCATTGTGTGTCAAGCACATTTGTACATCCACTGCCACAATCATTCTCCTAACATTTTCTTTCTACTTAAGCCCTTGGTATTAACAATTTGCTTTCATATTTGAACTCGATCAAGTATTTTATCTTTGAAAGTTTAACCACTGGCAATGCTTGACACTGCATCATTTTTAAATTTTTTAAAAAAATTTCTGACCTAATTGTTTCATCCCATTAACTTACATTCATTCCTCCCCCACCTTCTCATCTCTGCTGTAGAAATATGGTTGTTGATCTCATAGGTTTATTTATTTTTATTTTTTCTTCAGGTGCAATACTTAAAGATGACCCTTCTTTGCTTTTAGAGCTAAGCTGTTTATTTTGGGGTTTTTCTTTTTTTTGGAGACTACTAAGACGGTGTTCTTAAGCTTCACTTAAATTATGAATATTCACTGAGAATATTTATAGTAACCACTGTCTTATTTTGGAGGCCAATTTCACCAGAGGATTTCTCCAAGAAAAGTGTCTATTAAGGGAATGCTGCAGCAAATGTCTTAAAATGAATATAGAGGTCTGGGCCAAAAAGAAAGTGAAGATGATGTTAAAATAGAATTCATCAGGGTAAATGTAGGATTTTACTATAAGTTATAAAGCTTAGGAATTGGCTATCATAAAAGTTTATTAGAAATAGCTTTCTTAGGAGCATTATTGTATGTACAATAAGGCATCATGGGGATGATAAATACATGTGTTTTAATGTATATGAATAAAAGGCAGAAGTCATAGTACCAAATAGCATGTCAACAAATCCACCCTTAGAAAATTATTTTAACTGTTAATTGCATGTTTATCATACACATTATCTTTTGGCCATACTCCATAAAACTTTAGTATAACATGAAAACCTGTTGAATCCAATGGCAATCATCCTAATGGGTATCTCATATTCAGTAAATCAAGCTGTGTTAGACAGGGTTCTCTAGAGAAACAAAACCAGGACACTAATAATTTTATATAAATTTATATAGCTAGATATCTAACATAAGAAGTAAATAGTTAATTAATGTATAAGGCAGTACAAATGGCTTGGTGCAATTCACTTGCATGAGAGAGCTCGTGCACTGACAGTCCTTCAAGTCTTGAGGGTCACCAGGTAGTCCTCTGTAGAGCAATTCAGTCTATCCAGCTACAGGCAGCAAACAGCAAGTCAGGTCATCAGCAGTCAGCCAGATGACAGGGTCCGACAGTCCCCAGCTCCAGAGATGTATATTCCAGTAATGTGGTGAAGCAGGGTTTGAAGGACCCTCAACTTACAGCGACACAGTCCACAGATTAGGTGTTCCACAGATAGTATAGCCTTCAAATGGAGGAATAGAACAAGCCAGGCAGCCGCCTGCACACTGGCTTGAAGATCCAAGAACAAAAGAAAGAAAGGCGAGGCTCCCCAGCCCTTTATATCTCCACCCTTCAATTAATCTCACATGTGTTCATTGGCCATGTTGGCACAACAAACCTTCCTATCACACAAGCAAATGCCAAATGTCTT
>PVJH01049067.1:0-10467 GCA_004026705.1 Nesogale talazaci
CCCTGGGATTCTCAATGTCAAGCGTGTGCCTCCTTCCACACCCTAAACCCGTGCGGGGCTGGTTCCTGACACTGGGAATAATAGGGTGGGGCACAGGGGGCCACTGCTCCTGTCTGAATAGGGCGGAAGACGGGAACGGTGGTGTACTGGCTTCCTGCCTGTTGTCTCAGAGAAAGGTCGCGAGTTAGTGTAAAGGTGCGTAGTCCGTGACACTGTCAGGCTCAGGGAGCACCACGCGTGCAGGTCCTTGAAGATACAAGGCCTGTTAGATCCTTCACATCTGGGTGAAGGATACATGAGAACTCTGTACTTTCTTTTTTTTTTGGGGGGGGGGGCATCACTGCTCTCCAGCGATGGGAGTAGGAGGCCCAGTCCCACTGCTGGAATTGAACCTCCGTCCCAGTGGGCCGCAGTCCTGCGCACAACCACGACGCCACCGGGGTTCAGCCCGAACTCTGTACTTTGTGAAAGTAACCTTTTTGCTTTTATGGGATTTGTGGAAAACTTGCAAAGACTGCACAGAATCCTCGTACTCTCCCGATCTCTCAATTGCTGCCTCGCTCCAGCAACCCCGCCCCAGTGAGCCCCGAATCGCTCAGTCTGTCCAGACAGAGCCTGGCCCTCCATGAAGCAGTTCCAACCCGCGGCCATGGCTCACGAAACCCCGTGGGACAGGCGGAAATCTTCACTGGGCCCATCTGTCACGGCAACGAGAGAGGGAACACAGAGGGCCAGGGCGCAGCTTGGGGGTCACTGCAGGAGCCCCGTGTGGGAGACGGAGGGCCGCAGGGTCCGTGGAAAGCCGCGTACCAGTCAGAGCAGCTGGCCAGTCGCCCTCTGTGAAGCCTGGCTCCAGTGCCGTGTAAACATGCCCCCTGAGGGACGGCCGAGCCCTCGGGGCTCCCAGACGCTGCATCCCACAGGCCTCTCGCTCTCTCGCGCAGCCCGGCTCAAAACTCGTGGGCACCGTCCTGACCGACCCACTTGGACCCCGCAGACTGCCTGCACGGTGTTTCTTCTGTTGCATGGGGGCCGTTCGCTTGGCTCGTGGACCCCCTTCCGCACCCCCGTCTCGGTGGGGTATCGAGGCACCTGCTGGCTGCCCCGCGCTGCAAGCGGCCCCGGGTGCGTTGTGCATCCGAACATCCAGCCCCAGAAGCCACCGTCGCCTGTGCTGCTCCCGCCCCTCCAGAACCTCTGCCATCACCTCCACGCCAGAGAGTGAAGACCGGGCAAATGCACATCATCTGTGCGCTAGAGGCCGGCCACCGGAGAATGCAAGCCACAGAAATAAAAGCACAAGGGCAGCAGAGAAGGGTTGGGAAAGGTTTATTACAGCAGCCACTAAACTGGAAAGGAAGTGAACCCTGCCGTCATAGGGGTAGGGGCCACATGGGACCTCCCCCCTAATCCCCCTGCCCCCCCTTCCACCCCTGCAGTGCTGCACACCGCCTTATGGGTGGGCACTGACTGAGCCCACGTGAAGGACAGCCCGCCGCTCACCACACGGCACACCTCGCCCTGTTGTCGGGGCCTGTTCGCCCCACCCCTACCCCCACTCCTAGTCCCTTACTGGGCACAGAACCACGGAGGGACTGGGGAATAGAAATGAAGATCAGATGAAAAAGATGACGAGGGCTGAGCCCCGGTGGCGTAAGTGGTTGAGTGCGGAACTGCAGCCTGCGGGCTTGGCGGTTCAAATCCAGCAGCGGCTCTCAGGAGCAGCCACGACCACCAGAGGCAGTGATGCCCACACACACACACACAAAAGATGACGAGTGAAGCCTAAGGGATGTGAGGGTCGCCATCACGAGAAGGAACCCACACACTCGGTGGGTTCCAGAGGAGCAGACAGTCGTCGAAGAGATGGCGAGAGACCGTCTGCATACCCCAAAGCAGAAGAAACCTTATACCCAGCGGCTCTAGTAACTGCACGGGCCCTCAGGAACCACACCGAGACACACCCCCCTCAAACCCGCGAGCGTCAAGGAGCAGAGGGCCTGCGAGGAGCACGAGGAAAAGTACCCATCAAACAGGGCCGACTTCTTGTCAGAACCACACACAGGCAGGAAGGCAACGAGGCGACATGCCTAACTTCCAGCAAGAATAGCATAACCAGCGAAACTGTCACTTACAAACAAGGATGACTTGAGCACCTTCCCAGCATGAGGGGGGGAGGCGGACTTTGGCACAGCCTGACTGGTCCCACGAGAGAGAAAGGGGGACAAACAAGCAAACAACAGCAGACGGGGCAACCACCAGGGACATCTGCGAGCTGTGGTTCCACGGGCAAGGAAGCACGGGGTGCAGACGCGACCTCGGGGCTCGCCACCGCAGCCCGGCCTTCACGTCTGTGCGGAGCTCCTGAGGGCGGGTGCAAGAAAGTGCAGCCACACAACACACTGCCGAGAGTCCAGGGAGGCCACGACGCAGCGCTGCAATGAGGGGAGGAAGGCGGGGAGGGGAAGGGCCCTGTTGCAGATACAGACTTTTCACTTGTTAAGGAAGCGAATCTATTATCAAAACGCAAGAGATAAAAACTATTTCCTCCCATGCTTACCACAAAGAAGATAAATAAAATAAGATAAGCTAAAATAAGGAAGTGAGGAGGCAACCAGCTCAGCCTCTACCACACACCAAATCAAAACCCACCTCACTGGCATCAGGCCGAGCCCAGACTCAGAGCTGCGGCCGCTCAGGGAGCAGAGAGGCGCCTCCTCCTCCTAAGGAGTGCCTGATGCTTTGAACCGCTGACCTTCCCGTTAGGATGCCCCAAATAAAGACAGATTAAACTCTACAGATCAAAGAAAAGTCAGGACTGGAAAAAGTGAGAAGGAAGCCATTAATCCCACACACTGACGGCAGAAGCGAATTCTCCTGTGGACAGTTACAGTGACTATCGATAGTTGACACGCTCCGGTCCAGACCTGCCCCGGCCCACAGGGCCCCCCCTAGAACAGGCAGAACTGCTCCTCAGGTTCTTGCCGAGGCTGTCGGGCTTTTCAAAGCAAGCTGGCTGACTCATCAAATCAGTGACCTTCTGGTTGGCAGCCCCAGGCATGGCGCAGGTTAGCTAAAACGTATGGCTCAGCTAAAGGGTGTTTACAAGAGATAGACCCTAAACACAAAGAACTAGTAGGTTACACGTCAAGGAGAGAGGGGAAATCTGTGTGTGTGTGTGTGTGTGTGTGTAGAGCTACACACTCACCTATGCAGACAGGAAACAAGAGAGCAGCAGGTGGCGATAATTCACTCAAACACATCGGAACAGGTCGAGACCGAGGCACACGGGCACACAGCCTCACTCACGTCGGCCCAGGGGACTTGTGACCACATGGACATCCAGCACGGTCCCTGAAGGTGGTTTGGTTTTTGCTGTTTTAAACAGAGAGCAATGCTCTTTCTGTTATTATTTCTCCCACAGGGTGTTTTACGTGGATGGTATTTTAAAGCTCCTAACTCTGGGAGTGACCAGGAGGCAGGGGACATGGCAGTGTCCACAGTGCCGCTGCCTCCCGCTTCATGCGCCCACCGCGGGAAGGTCAGCAAGATCTTGTAGTGGGACACTAGGCGTCAGCTGAGGCTCTCCTGCTCCTGCCGCAGATGGCACCGGGAGCGCTCAGAGGCTGACGGTGGGGGCGGCAGCCACACCAATTGGGGTGTGTGTGTGTCAGTCACGCGTCTGCCCGGGTAAGCACTGAGGTCCAGCTGTGACGATAACATGGAGTCTACGCAGCACCCACATTTCTGGACTCTTCCCACCACACAGGATGTCCCAAACCTTACTGTGATACAAGGGTCAAGTCCCCCAAAAGCTATGAATAAACTAACTGAATTAATGGTTAAGACAATAGTAGAAGACTGAATGCACCGCTCCCAATAGTGACCAGGACAACGAAGAGCCTCAACAAACAGAAGACTTGACTGGCTAACGAAGGGGACGTGACAGACACGTAGTATACGCTCCACCCGACAGCAGCACACAGATATTCTTCTCCAGTGGGCATGAACCCTTCCCCAGAAAAAAACCCAAATTTGGAACCCAGAACAAATCTCAATAAATGTAAGAAGACTGAAATCACCAAAGGGTCTTTCCTGATGACAAGGGCGTGGAGCCAGGCATCCATCACAAAGAAAAGCTAGGACATCTGAGTAACACACCATTCAAAATCCAAACGGGTCCTGAACGACGAGAGAGAAGTAGACGTGACAGAGAATGAAATCAGAACATACCAGACCTAAGGGCGCAGGGAACGCTGTGCTAAGAGGAAAACTCGTGCAATGAATGACCGACCATGTTAAAAAGAGAAAGATCCTAAATCATAGCTTCACTCCACAACTTCTGAAAGGGGAAATCAGAGCAAAAGCAGCCTAAGACTGCGAGAAGAAAAGTAATCAGGGCTGAGCCCCGGTGGCGTAGTGGTTGTGCGCGGGACTGCGGCCCACTGGGATGGAGGTTCAATTCCAGCTCACAGGGGCAAAGGCTGGGCCTCCTACTCCCACCACCTGAGGGCAGTGAAGCCTAAAAAAAAAAAAAAGAAAGAAAAGAAAAGTAATCAATGAAACAGAAAACAGCAACACAAGGGCATCAACAAAACCAGACGTCGGGGGCTGAGCCCCGGTGGCTTAGTGGTTGAATGTGGGACTGCGGCCCACAGGGTTGATAGTTCAAATCCAGCAGCAGCTCTCCAGGAACAGGGCTGGGCCTCCTACTCCCACCAGGGCAGTGATGCACACACACACACACACACACACACACACACACACACACACAAGTGGGTTCCTTGAAAAAGAAATCAACACGTCACAAGCTAGACAGACCAGGGAGGAAGCAAACAGGTGCAACAAGCCCCAAGATGCGGCTGGCCCAGCCCTAGCAGACACAGACCCGTGTGGCGACACAGTAGTCCCGCCTCAAAGTCTGAAATGGACAAACTTCTAGAAACACACAGCACACCTGCACTAACATCACGAGAGAGAGGATCAATCGTCCTAAACCTCCCACCAAAGCCCCCGACTAGGTGGCTTTACAGGGGAATTTTAGCACATGTTCAAAGATTTTACACCAGTCCTGCTCAGTCTAACCTAATCCAACATTTAAAATGTTGGAGGAATTCTCCTTAAACTGACTCCATGAAGCCACGTATCACCCTGCCACCAAACCAGACAAAGCCATCACAAGAAAACGAAGGCCAGCATCCCTCACGAATAGAGACGCCAAGATTCTCAACACAAATCCTAACAAGCAGAATCCAACTGCACATTAAAAGAATTGGGCACTACGACCAAAATGGGACTTACTCTAGGATTAGAAACAAGGGCAATGCGGCACCGGAAAACCAACCAATGAAATGCACGTGAACAAAGAAGAAGGGCCACACGAGCATTCAACAGTTGCAGAAAAGACGCCTGATAAAAAAATCCCTCCTCGGTAAAAACTGCTAGCAAAACAGAAAGGAAATTCAGGTCCCTTAAGACAACTGGGGTTACCTATGAGAAGCCAACTGCCAACATTCTGTCTGCAGAGGAAGACCAAGAGTCTTCTTTCTCCCTTGAGAACGGGAGCAGGAAGACAGGGCCCCCCACTTGCACCCCTTTCATTCCACATCGTGCTGGAAGTCTGAGCCAGGGCAGTCAGGCAAAAACAAGACGTGGGATCCAAATTGGAAAGGAAGGGGAAGTACCCCAAGGTGCATATGCTCCTCTATCCCACAGAGAGAAGGTCTCAAGCCACAAGAACGCTGCAGAAACCAAGAAGAATTCAGCCAAAGTACAGGGGCCAAGGTGAACACCACACCACACACACACCTCAACCAAGAGAAATCTACACAGGAAAACAACACCATTTACACGAGCATTAAGACACCAGGAGTGACCCTAGCCACGGATGTCAAGACTTACACAAATGAAGACACGAGTGCACGGGGCTACACAGACCCGCCCGGGTGAGTGCAGAGACGCTCTGGGCTCGCATCCCTGGGTTTCACACACAGGTAAAAAGACGAAAACATGGGCACCAAACTAATGAGACCTAGGGGCTTTTTGTTTGTTTTGTCTTTTAATGATATAAAATAAAACTACAAATACAGGAGCAGAAGACAGGATAGATTACTGGGATCTCATAAAAATTAAATACTTACATCAAAATAATTCATCAAAAGTGTACAAAGACAACCATCTAGTCACCCAGGGCCTGATGTCTACAATATGTATATTTCTACAACGTAACAGGAAAAAGACAAATAGCCCAATCACACATTGGGCAAATGACGCGAGCTTCAAGCTGCTAACACAGCGTGAACAGCGAGGCTCGTGGCCACTGGTCACTGGAGATGCCACTGGAGAACGGGAGGCCTCTCAGCCCCGACCTGCTGACGCAGCGCAAAACCACAATGGTGGCGAGGGTCGGGGTGGCAGGGACACGACAGTCCCACCAGCAAGGGGGATGTACCATGACACGGCGACTGTGGAAAACAGCAGAGTGAATCCTCAGTAAAAGAGCAAGAAATAAAATGACCACATGACTCAGGAAGCCCACTCCTAGGGACATGCCCAAAGGGCCCAGCAGTCACGTCACAGAGGACACAGGGGCAGGTGTTGGAAGAGCGTCACACCATCAACAGGAGACGGCTGACGAGGCACGCAGCACAGGCTCGATGGACACCGGCAGGCAGCCTGGGGACGGGACACGGTCCGAGCGGCACTGCACGAAGCGTGCGCCAGGACACCGGTCTGCTGGGCTTACTTTTGCAAAATTAATCACAGACTGTCGGGCTGCCCTCACTGAAACACCCGGCAAGCACAGGGCACTGCAGAGCGGTTCCTGGGGCTGGAGAGGAGGAACCCAGGGCCATAGTGAAGCTTGTCCACGTGATGGGGAAATGAGCACCACCTTGACTAACGCCGCTGCTGTCGTCACAAGGCTGTACCTGGGGCATGGGGGTGTAAGCAACCCCCCCCCCCGCACCCCGGAAGCTGCCCAGGTCCAGAGGCATACCCCAGCCTCCCTCCCGGCCCCAGCAGACGGGAGGAGCTGTGCACACGGACTGGACTCCACAACCCAGGCTGGGTCCCAGGTGTCAGGCCAGCACAGACGTGGGCTGGGCCCTGGTCTTTATTGCTTGTACCGTACAAATACAGGAAGGGATTCAGAAAGGCCAGAAGGTGGGGGAGGTGTCGGAGAGGGGACACACGCAAAAAGGTCAAAGACCCCACCCCCACCCCCACCCAGCCTATCCCCCCTTCACGATGTCCTCTGAGAACTGTCTGGTACAGGAGGGAGTAGGGAGAGTCACAGAAATGAAATTCCACACACCTGGTGAGGTTGGGTGAGAGGAAGCCAGAGGAGGAGAGATGTGGGTGTGGTGGGCGTGGTCCCTCCCACTGGGTCAGCACCTCCCCACCCACCAGCCCGCGGGATGAAATGCTTGGGCCAGGGATGGGGGCCCAAACACACCCAATTCACACACTCACACACACTCGAAAGCCTGGGCACACTTGGGACACGCATGTGTCCCTGACACACACTCTGGGCACTAGGTGCCCTTGGAACAGCCACACACTCACGCTCACCTTAAGGCTGCGGAACACGGGGTCCTGCAGGGCGGGGCGGGCAGGCCTGACCCAGTCCGTCCCTGCCCGCCCCTCAGGCTGCCCGCAAGGCCCAACACTGTCTTGGTGGGAGATGTGTAACAGCCAAGGCAGGAAGCCCCAGCCCTGCCCTCTGAGGGGCCCGGGCCAGGAAGGCAGGCCCCTGGAAGTAAGGCACAGGGCGGGGGCGGGCAGCCCCAGAATGTTCTTCCTGCCTCGTCCCCAAAGTCAGGAGAGCAGGTGGAGGGGCCTGGGGAGCACTCCAAGGCAGGCCCGGGAAGCAGTGCCCGGGAGTGGCATCCACCTGAGGGAGCCCGGAATCCCCGGGCCCGAGACACTCAGCCATTATTGCTTTTCTGCCCCTGGAAGGGGGTGGGGGGTGGGCAGCAGGGCCCAGGCCGGTGCTGGCTGGGTGTCCCTGGAGAAGGCAGCGCCTCTGTGGAGCAGCAGCGGCGGTGGCGGCGGCCACGCTTGTGGGGATCCGGCTGCCCTGAGGCCTGGCCAGGACTCCCTCGCTGGGCTCGTCTGGGCACACAGGTGGGGACTGTTCTCCCTGGAGGCCAGGGCGGCAGGAATGAGGGGTGAGGAGAGCCGGGCATGGGGCTGGGAGGTGAGGGGTGGGGACACAAACGAACAAGCCAGCGACACCGCTGTCAAGAGCCACCAGGCGTGCCTCCTGCGTGGCCGGCCGCTCACTCCCGGACGCTGGCCGAGTAGGAGAACTGCGGGAAGTGCGTCCGCTGGTCCAGCTCTAGAGAGCCCAGGCGGTCGTCTGCGGGGTGCAGAGGTGGGTTGGGGGAGAGGCCAGCTCCTGGGGCACGTGCTCAGGAAGGGCTGCAGGCTGGCAGCCACACCCCATGTGGGCCCTCCCCCAATCACCCTGTTGCTCTGCCCTGGCCACTTCCATCTACCCTCCAAGGACCCCCTCTGCTCAAAGCCCGCCAGGATGCTACGAACATGGTGCACCTCCTCACAGTGGTGCCCAGCTCCTGCCTCCGACCCCGATCTGGGGCACTGCACCCCTGCATCCCCGGGGACCTGCAGCCCCCAGGCTGGACCAGCTATTTCCCCTGCAGAACATGGGGCCCCGGAGAATGGGGTGTCCATCCTGTGGCTGGGAGGGCCCATGCAGGTCCCTCAGCCATGGGGGGCGAGGCTCCACCAGGCAGACCCAGGGAGCCGTGGTGGTCACTGTGCTGCCGGCACGGGGTCGGTTCCAGCCCGGGGACCCAGGCACTTGAGGATAACAGCAACTTGTCACCTGCAACCGTGCCCCAAGCAGTCTCCCACCTCCCCCACCTGCCAGGTGACCGATGGCCAACACCTCCTGGGTGCCCTTCACCTGCCGTGCCCCAAGGACCACTGAAAGGCCTCATGGGCTCACTCAGGTCAGAACAACCAGCAGAGGGGAGGCCAAGCCCGCCCTGCCCTCCCTCCCGGCCAGCGAACCAGTGCGACACTCACAGCGGTCGGGGGGCGTGATGGTGATGGACTGGGCCGTGAACTCATCGTCGAAGTACCTGGTGTCCACCTCGGAGGTGACCTGAGGCTTGAAGGGGGGCAGGAGCTGCGGGCGGAGAAGGCCGGCCTCAGAGCGCTGTGCGGGGAGGGCTGGGCCCGGGTCCCCGAGCAGGCCCGGCCAGGCTCACCTTCTTCTGCACCACGTCCTGCCAGTCGATGCTGAGGAAGAACCTGTGCTCCATCACCTCCTGGGCATCGCTGGGCCCCCCACCAAGCCTGGGCAGAGACGGCGTCAGAGCCCACTCCACGACAGCCACGTTCTGGGGACAGGCCCTCGGAGCAGCCTTTAAGGGACCCGTCGGCCATCGCCACCCATCAAGGGAAAGGGAGCCGGAACCCAGGGAGGGGTGCTCGCCTGGCTGCCCAGCGCAGGCCAGAGTCCAGGCTGGAGTGGGCCTGCTGGGCTCACGCACTCCAGAGGGGCCCGCCTGGGACTGGAACACGGCGGACGGCCGTGGGGCACACTAGCCCTCACCTCTGCTTGGGGTCCTTCTTGAGCAGGCCGGCGAGCAGGGACTTGGCCTCAGGGCCGAGCGTGCGCGGGAAGCGGATCTCCTCCATGAGGATGAGCTCAAAGAGGCGCTCGTGGTCCTGGTTGTAGAAGGGCAGGCGGCCGCACATCATCTCGTACATGACCACGCCCAGCCCCCACCAGTCCACGGCGCGCCCGTAGTCGTTGTCCTCCAGCACCTGGGGCGGGCGGGCGGGCGGGCAGTGGACGGTGAGGCCCACGCAGGGCTGGCCTGGGGCCACCGTTCTGTCCTGCCCTGCCCGGCCCAGCCCCAGACACCTCGGGCGCCAGGTACTCCGGAGTTCCGCAGAAGGTCTTCATGGTGGCCCCGTCACTGATGCCCTCTTTGCACAGGCCGAAGTCGGTGATCTTGATGTGTCCATCTTTGTCCAGCATGAGGTTTTCCAGCTGCAAGGAAAGTCGAGGGGTCGGGGCAGGTCCCTGCAGGGCTTCCTGCCGCCCTCTCAGACCCAGGTCCCAGGAGGGGCCCAGGGAAGCCGGGGAGGGGGGGAGCCAGGCGCTGTCTGACTAGAGGGCCCCTGCCAGGCCCAGGGGACCCCAGCCTGGAGGAAGCCTTCCCTTCCCTTCACCTTGATGTCCCGGTAGACCACGTCCCGGGAGTGCAGGTACTCCAGGGCGGAGACGATCTCGGCGCCATAGAAGCGGGCCCGCCCCTCGGTGAAGACGCGCTCGCGGGATAGGTGGAAAAAGAGCTGCGGGGGTGGGTGGGGGTGCGTCAGTCCCGGCTCACCCGTCTCCCCTTCCAGGCCCTGGCAGCAGCCCGCTGCCCCTGAGAGCTGCCCCAGGAACCAGCGAGTGCAAGTGAGAGGGACATGGGCTGGGGC
>PVJH01049068.1:0-10504 GCA_004026705.1 Nesogale talazaci
TGGTGACCTCTCAGTTGGCCAAAGTGCTTTACCCGTGACACCACCAGGGCTCCTCTTCATACTCCCAAACTCCCAAACCAAACCTGCTGCCGTCGAGTCAGTGACTCACGGAGAACCAATAGGAGAGGGTGGAACTCCCCAGTGAGCTTCCAAGGAAGCTGTTCGAGGAGTGTGGGGTGTGGGGGGTTTGAGAATTTCCCACCTCGAAGATGGCTCACCGCCCAGCACGTAACCTACAACCCTGTGAAATATACCAGAATCTCTCTGATTCTCAACCTGTGGGTCAAGACCCCTGGGGGATGGGGGGTGCCG
This sequence comes from Nesogale talazaci, assembly GCA_004026705.1. Classification (NCBI taxonomy): domain Eukaryota; kingdom Metazoa; phylum Chordata; class Mammalia; order Afrosoricida; family Tenrecidae; genus Nesogale; species Nesogale talazaci. The sequence goes on from PVJH01049068.1 coordinate 313, forward strand.
AACGACCCTTCCACAGAGGTCACCTGGTTTTATAACCGTGGCAACATAATGAAGCAGAACGGGAATAACTTGATGGCTGGGGGTGGAGGGGGTGTGTGGCCACAACATGAGGAAGGATGGGAACCACGGCCCTGTACAGAGCAAGTGCCTTCAAAGTGCTCCATCCTCCAGGCAGACACCTCCTCATCTCGTCGTCAGACCGAAGGACCCAGCATTTCCCGCGCTTACCTTGAGACGATGGCGTAGATGATGCTCAGGGAGACGATGGAGATCCCGATGTGCAGGGACACTCCCACTGTCCCGTATTCTTTAAAGATCTTTTGCAGCTGCTCAGACTTAGTCAGCTTTTTCTCCTCTGTGCTTCCAGCCTGGTTGTGGTCGTGGTCGTGGTCCTGGTGGTGGCCGTGGTCCTGGTTGGTCCCCACGGCTTTCCTGGGCTCCTGCGTGCGTGCACAGAACAGGGGAGGTACTGGGGCAGGTGGCTTTTACACACCCGGAGAGAGCAGGCCACCTCACTCGGACCCGAGAGCTAGGGGCCCTGCACTCCTTCGGGAATTTGGCCTGAAGGCTGGACACCACTGAGCCAACCGAGCCTGCCCCGCCCTCCCCCTCAGGCAGGCCCTGTCCAGGGTCTCCGAGGCCGTGGATCCTTAGGGGAGCTGACAGGCTCATCTTCCACCCGCAGAGCAGCTGGTGGGTTTGAACCGCTGACCTGCTCGCTGGCAGCCCAATGTTGAAGCTTGGCCACAGCTTCAACAGCTTCAGCTTGGCCACCAGGGTGCCTTTTGGATACTGGGTAGACACAGTACGAACCCACATCAAACCCCTCTCCGCCCTGAAGATTCTGAGTCAGTGACCCGACAGGACCGAGGACTGACTGCCCCACAGGGTTTCTGAGACGGTCGTCTACAGAACGGAGCCCTGGTGGCGCAGCAGGCTAAGCGTGGGGCATCTAACCAGAAGCTCGGTGGGAGGACACGCCCTTTCAGCCTCCATCCCCTCCCCCCTCCTCCTACCTGGGACAGGTCATCCCCCAGCTGGCCCGCCTCCCATCTTCACACCCACAGTTGATTTTCCACACCTGCCGGAGGCGCCAGTGGTGCCCCTGTACTTGCTGTTTGGCCCCCTAACAGCCTGGGCTCCCCACCACTCAACCCCTCTTGCTCTTTTTAAGAAATTTTATTGGGGGCTATTCCAGCTCTTATCACAATCCACACCTATATACATTGTGTCAGGCACATTTGTCTATGGGTGGCCATCATTTTTAAAGACATTTTCTTGCCACTTGAGCCCTTGGTATCTATCAGCTCCTCACTTTCCCCCTCCCTCCCCACTCTTGCTCCTTCTCTAAGAGGCCAGACATCCTTAAGTACGTCTGTCCTTTCACATCTGCCATTCCTTCCATCAGAAATGAGTCCTCCCTGCAGCGGCACCCCTCTGTCCTACAGGGTCACGAGCTCAGTCCCTCACCCCCTTCAGGTTTTTGTCCAAGGTCTGCTGAGGGAAGCCTTCCTAGACTGCTTTCCTAAGGTGCTCCCTCCCTGCTCCCTGCTGGGGTTTACTTTTCTAGACCCCCAAACCCAGCTCAATGTAAAGAAAACCCAAATCCCCACGGCTGGATGAATAGCGACCAATGGCGAGAAGACTCGTGTTGTCAAGGCTTCGGTCTCGCATGGGTCCACAGTCAGTGCTCGTGGGGGCCGCCGCCAAGAGGTCAAAAGGTGAGTTGCACTTAGGGAAAGATGCTACCCGAGACCTCTTGAAGGGGTTTAAAAGCAAGGCTGTTGCTTGGAGGCCCAGGGAGCGAGGGCCTGGCGGGCCTGCGACGCTGGACACTGAATAAGGACGACTGAAGGAGACTCGGTGCACTGGAATCGCGGTGCTGGCGAGGAACCACGCACGGACCGCCAAAAGAACCAACAGGTCTGTCTTGGATGACGTACAGCCAGAACAGTCCTTGGAGGCAAGGATGGCCAGACTTCATCTCATGGACGTTGGACATGTCCGGAGCGACCCGTTTCTGAAGAAGGCTGCCATGCTCGGTCAAGTGGAGGGGCGGTGAAACCGAGGGAGACCCTCACCAAGGCAGATTCGAGACACGGTCTCAGTGAGGACACTGCGCCGGTCCTTGTGACACCGGGCAGTGCTGCGCCCTGTTGAACAGGGGCGGTACGACACGGTCAGAACCCACTTGACAGCACCTCACACCAAAGCATCACCACGGCTGCAGCTGCAGGTCCGAGTCCGTCCCTCCAGGGCGGCCTTGGGAGAAAGGCCCCGCAAGCACCTGACAGACCCCTCCCCCGCAACTCTGCAGCCCAGGTCTACTCCCTCGGTCACTCTGAGAAGGCATTTCTGAGCTTCCTTTTGAACCATCGTTAATTTGAGAAATCACTGCCACCCTGAAAAGAAGCCTTGAATTCCTCCTTTGTGGTCACTCCTCCCCTCCTCCCCCGGCAACCTAGAGTCTGTGGATTGGCCCTGCCTATCAATGGGGCCCCATAGCCCACGGTGCTCTGGGTCTGCCGCCTGTCCCTCGGTGGTGACGAGTTCACGAGCCACTGGCACGGTGGCCAGGGCAGCGCTGCGTTCACAGTTAGGAGCCGACCTTGACAAAGGCTAAGTGGCCCATTCTGCTATTCCACCGCGAGAAGGAACGCCTGCTCGGCTAGGGTGCACTGCGCCCCCTGGTGTCCCAGGTCGGGCATGCTGACCTGGTTTCAGGCAGCAAGAGGAGGGGCAGGCTCAGAAGACTGAGCTTGTGTGGGGTATAAGATAGTGGGGCACAAAACAGGATTTCTCCAACCCCCCACCCTCCTCCAGAAGGAACTAACTCCCCATGGAGGTCCAAGTTCTGCACAAGGAGACTCAAACAATCCAAACTCACTGCTAGGGAGTTGATCCCAGTGCTCAGTGACCCAACAGAACAAGGTAGAACTAACTGCCCCTGTGGGGCTCCGAGACTCAATCTTGACAGGCACAGAAAGCCTCCTTTTCCTCCCTCGGAGTGGCTGTGGGGATTGAACTGCTGACTGGTCTTGTTGCGCTTAACAGGCCAACGTGTAGCCAACCCACAAGGCCACCAGGACTCGCCTGCACATGGCGAAGGGGGCTGAAATTCTGCCTGGATTTAAAATCTCCCCAGAATGATGCTGGTTATTAATCAGACACAACAGCTACTCCTGGGCTCCTCCCCCAATCTGGACAAAATGCAGGCTTTTTAGTTCGAAGAGTCTTTCCCTCCCCTCCCTATGCCCGACTGACTACCCCATGAAAGGTCGGTGCTTCAAGCCCACGCGGCAGTGCCACGGAGGACGGGCCTGGCAACTTGCTTCTGTGACGATCACAGCCAGGAAAACCCTTCGGAGAGGGTGGTTCTGGTCCGTCATGCAGGGGCTGGGCAGAGTCAGCATTGACGCCACAGACCCTAGCACAGCGGTTCTCCACCTGTGGGTCGCGACCCCTTTAGGAGCCAAACTACCCATTCACAGGGATCGCCTAAGACCATGGGAAACACATATTTCTTAGGAACCCTCGAGACATTGCTCCTCTATTGTCACATGCAGAGACATGCGTACCCGGTGTGAGAAGGTTCCCCATGCTACACCATGCTTCGAGGCATTTCATTTATTTGTCATTAGAAATAAATATTTGACAATATAGAATTACATATCGTCTTTCTGACTCATCACTAGGCTCTCATTAGCTTCAGTCTGTAACAATGAAGATACATGCTGCAGATCAGATATTTACCTGACAGTTCATAACAGTGGCAAAATGACAGTTATGAAGTAGCAATGAAAGTGGTTTTCTGGGTGGGGGGGGGGAACTGTATGAAAGGGCGGGGGCATGAGGGAGGCCGAGAACCACTGCTCTACCACACAACTGATAGCTACAGGAGGGGAGGGGAGGCTTGTCTTTGTTCTCACGTAGCCGCTGAAACAAAACCAAACCAACCAAGGCCAGATCACGTTGGTCCGGCTCTGTTTCCAAGAATGCAGGCTGCAGGAATGGGGCTACCATAAAGATCTCCAAACCCTCTCAGGGCAGTGCGACTCTGTCACGTGGGGGTGGGAGGTGGGGGGGCTCTCTGAGTTAGAATCATGTCGACATCCATGTGTCAGCGTCAGGCTGACGACAGCAAGCACTTGGCAAGAATGAGGCTACAGAGGGCCAGGGCTGGTTCTGGGGCCCCAGAGAGGAAACTTGACCTTGGGGAGAGATCTCTGGAAACCCTCCACAGGCCTCACGCCTGGTCCCGACCACTGAGTCAAGCGCTGTGAAAGGTGCGGGAGGCACTGCTTCAAGTCCCACCCCAGGCACACTGAAAAGTTTAAGCAAACAAAGGGATGGTGGTGCCATTTCTTAGAAGCCCTCACAGCCTGGAGAGGGAAGAGCTGGGTCGCTCGTTTGGGCAGGGAGGCAGTGAGGTTCTGGGTGGGGGTGGTCCCCATTAGGCCTCACAGCCTTTGCAGCCTACAAAGTGCATTTGTAAAGGCCGGCTTTTACCCTGCCATGGAGATGCCCTGCAGGGGAGGCCAAGGACAAGTGGAAGGGTTCCACCTCCATTTCTTCAAAGTTTCCTGATCAGCTGCCTGGGCCGGCTGCCCTGGGGTTCCCAGAGAACAAGCCCCCACTGCCCCGTTTTACCCATTCCCCAGAAGGCCCCCAGCGCTTTCCCTTACGATCTCCCAAGTTGGCAGAAGGTCTCTGGCCAAAAAGAAGGCAGCCAGACGCCCAGCCTCAGACTCTGACCCAGAGACAAAACACCCCGCCCCTCCCACATGGATGCCATTTCTCCCCAGCCAGCCCCAGCACGTTTCTCACGCTTCTCCAATGTTAATGACTGGAGCGGGTTTTCTCTCTTTTATCTCTGGAACAGGAAGTTATCTGTGAGCACCATAAGCCGGGTCATTTCCTAACGCTGGAGGAGACAACAGAGGCTAAAACAGAGGGGCTGAAGATATACAGCCCTAGAGACACGGTGGGCTGTGCAGTGAGCTAACCACAAGGTCAGCCGTTTGAATCCACCCGTCTCTGCACAGGGAAAAACGCAGCTGTCTGTTCCTGTGAAGACTGAGAGTCTTGGAAACCCTGAGGAACAGTCCTCCTCTGTCTTGTACGGACACTGAGTCAGAAGCGATGGAGCCCCATCTGGGGTTTTTCCGTGTGAGGGGAACACACCAGGGACAGTCACTCCACATTAATTATTACCTCACCTTTTGTCATGGAGTTCATTCCGGTTCATTGTGACCCTACACCACTCTGTGGAAATGCCTCTTCAGGTTCTCAAGGCTATCCTCCTTCCAGAAGCAGGCTGCCCATCTTCCCCTATGCCCTCCTAAAACGGTCCCCCAGGCCCTTCCCAGAGGGGCTATCTTTAGCCCTCTGGAGGGCATGCTGAAGTCCCCGGGCATAGTTCTCAGCTGACTGGTCCAGCTTACTTAGCAGCTCAGGGGGAAGTTCTTTCTGTCCCCCAGGGCCAGGATGAAATCATTCTGAGGGCAAGCCTGGTGTCTTCTGGTTGAGGAAGGTACAGGCTGAGAGGCCTGCAGTGCCCGCTGGCAAGAGTGAAGTCCACATACCAGGAAGATGGGCCCCAAGCCCTGAGCTCAGAGTGCCAGCCACTGCCCCGGGACACCTGCCGGGTCCCCGTTCCTGCAGCAGGGCGTTTGTTCTCTCTCCAGGGCACCTCTGTCCCCATTTATTACTGCCCTTCTTTAACAGGTGCAGCTTTCCACCCCCATAAGGAGTGACCGTCTTGGACACTCACAGGACCGTGTCTGCTCTGCCTCGAGGGTCACTTGGGGTCAGCCTCCGCTGATGGCGGTGAGTTTGTCTGTCTGTTTTGGGTCTGTGTTTGAATTTTTAAACACCTCCACCGCGGTCCGTTTTTTTAGGGGACCGTTTGTGCGGCCACTCTGAGCCAATCCCCGCTAACTCGCGGGCCGGTCTGAAGGCCCCAAATCAAACGGAGCCGTGTCCCAGCTTGGCTGGAAGGCGCGAAACGGACAGAGAAACAGCAGCTAGGGCGGGAGGGCAGCGGCACCGAGGAGGGCACCCCCACCCTGGCTTTCCGGGGGGGGGGGGGGCAGCGCCCCAGACCCAGCAAAGAAGTTGTTTCCCTCCAAGTCCAGGCCCCGCCACTCTTCTCCGGCCTCTCCCTCGGCACCGGCCCCCACTACGGAACGCTCGTGGCTTCGGGGAAACCGTCCCCTCCCCGTGCCTCAGTTTCCCCAGATGTCCACGGGGCAAGTTGCTTTCTAAGCTTGTGGGGCGCTGGGGGCCCTTGTCGGTGCAGTCTCTTGTAGGGGGCGAGAGGCGCAAAGCTTGTGTGGGCGAAGGCGGCCGGGGTCTCGGAGTTGAGGGGCGGAGGGGCGGGGACGGAGGACGGGGCGGCTTACCTGGCGGCCCGGGCCGTGCCGGCCGGCCTCGCACAGCAGCCGCGCGTTGGGCCCCGGCCGGAGCAGGGGTAGGGCCAAGGGCTGCGGGGAGCAGGGCCCCGCGGCGCTTCGGAACCAAGCGGCGCCGGGCCGGACCCGGACTCCCGCTCTGGCCGCCGGGGCCAGCAGCGTCAACAGCCCGGCCATGGTGCGCGTTGAGAGCGCGGACCCCACCAGAGAGGCGCGGGCGGGCGGCCAGGGACGCGCGCAGCCGGAGCTCCGCCCCCGCCCCGCCTCCTCGACGCCCCCAGCTCAGCGCCGAATGGGTGGGGCCCCGACGCGTAAATTCTTGGCTCCGCCCACTGGTCGGCCCCTCCGGAGCCGGGCGTAGCGTGGGCGGGAAAGAAGCGCACTCTTCTGGGCCCCTCCCATCAGCCGTGGCTCCCATTCCCTGGAGTCGCCGGCCTTCGCGGAGTGGGCGGAGCCGGGGAAAACCAAGCTCCCTCCTGCCCCGCCCACAGGCTCCACCCCTTCCGAGCCGGAGCCCCGCGCGGACTGGGTGCGGGCTGGCTCTGGAGGCGGGCTCAATGTGTTTGGTTCCGCCCACCGACCTGTCCCTCCGGAGCCCTGCGCGGGGTGGGCGGGGCAGAGACCTGCGCTCTCTCTGGCTCCGCCCACGAGGCCCGCACCTCAGTGTCCCAGGTTGAGGGGGTTTGAGTTTCTCATCTGAGGATTCCAGATGGCAGAGGGTGGCTGCTGGGGTGTTTTCTTGTGCGGGCACCAGAGTGGGCCTAGGGCTTTCGTTTGTAAGTTCCCCCCCTACGAAATGGGCGAACGCTCCCAACTGTACCTGCGTGCCTCTGACACTTGGCGGGCCCCATTCATTCATTCATTCATTCATTCATTCATTCGAGACCACTGCAGCACAGCCAATGAAGCTCTGAAACGAACCCCACTGTGGGCACTGCTGTGTGAGGATGACCCGAACGTGGCATGTGGGAAACTAACGCAGGGAGATATGACGAGGACTCTATTCCCTAACTTACAACAGAGGGAATCTGGAAAGCTGGTCTTGCACTGTGGGAAAGCCTCCACTTTGGTAAGTTAGAGGTAAAGTCCAAGTACACTAAAAATAATTTTTTTAATGTTTTAAAAATCATTCCCACAAATTCTCCCCTTAACAGCTATGCTGCCATAAAGTGAGCACATGCTTGATTATATCTCTCCGTAGAAGCAAACGTTATCCTCTTGCTCTCCCTTCCTGCCGTGACACCCAACCCCCTTGTAGGTATTAAGGTTACTCACCTACGAGCTCAGGGACCTTAATGTAGATACCACCCATCTTGTGATGCATGTAACTATTGAATATACATGTCATATGGCTGCCTATAAAATCTGGCCCATTGTCTCCAAATAGTAAAGACTTGCTTTCATTTCTCCCAGTGCCGCAAGATCCATGAAGAAGGGCTGAGGTGAGCATGCTGCCATAAAATGTGTCCGACTCCTTCATTTTATTCTCGCTCCTATCTTTCCTGTCCTTTATGACATGACTATAATCTTTTCATGTTATCGCTGTACATTTGTGCCTTCAGTTGTTGGAGGCTGGTTTCCTCTGACAGGTTGACTTGCTCAAATGCAGGGTTACCGCAAACCTTTGATTTTTAATAGCATGGCCTTTGTGGCATGTAAGTAAGGGACGTGCCATAAAACTCAGTGTTCCAGTAGAGCCATGTACCTGATAGTTCAAAAGAACAAACAAACAAACTTGGGAATCGAGTTAATGTTTAGTTAAAAGTTTTCTGAATGACACTTCCCCAACCCCTCATTGTTGGTGTAAATGTGAAGTGGGCCAGGCTCTTTAGGAAATAATTTGGCAATTCCTTAAAAATGTAAACATGCTGGGAGGCACTCTGATGGTGCAGTAAAGAAGTGCCAGGCTGCTCACCAGGAGGTCCAGGGTGGGAAGTATACAAGTAAACAAACAAACCTGCCCGAGTCCCTATAGGACCGAGGCAAACTGCCTCACAGGGTTTCCAAGGTTGTAATCTTCGTGGAAGCAGATCTTCCTTCTTAGGAGCGGCTGGTGGGTTTGAACAGCCAGCCTTTGGTTAGCAGCCAGACCTGGAACCATTGCTAGGGGACCCGGGTGGGCCTCTCTGTCCTGTCACATGGGGTTGCTATCCGTGGGACGTGACTCAAAGGCACACAGCAATGATTCCAGTTAGTCCTGTGGAGCGGAAAGGTGAAGCTGTGGCTGGATGACTAAGGGTACATATGGGAGGTCTAAAACACTCCCAGCCCTGCTCTGCTGCTAACTTAAAGATTGCAACCCACCCAGAGGCACCTCACAAGAAAGGCCTGGTGATCTGCATTCCCCCAAACCAGTCATTGAAAACCCCATGTGGGTGCACAGTTCTCCTCTGACTCCACACTGGCTTGAAGCGACCTGGAGGACTTGGGCAGCTTACTGGTATGTGAAAGACCCGAATTTGATTCCCAGTCAGTGCCTCTCACAGGCAGCGACCCCCCATCTGTCACTGGAGGCATGAGTGTTGCTGGGGTGCTGCAAACGTGTCAGTGGTGCTTCTCGATTACAGTGGTGTAGACTAGCAAGAAAGGCCTGGTGATCTGTTTCTGAAAATCAACCCTGAAAGGCCTGTGAAGAACCATTGTTCAGTCCACAATGGGCCAGGACTCGCCCAGGCAGAGTTCCTTGTTGGTGGCTGTTGCTATATATTGAGATCAACTCAATGGTGGCTAAAACAGTGATGACACCATGAGCCTGGATATGGGCAGTTCTGGGTAGAAGAAGATGGTGGAGAAGAGCTCAGTCTCTTGGGTTCAAGTCCCGCCTGTACCAGCCAACTGTGGCTCAACCTCTCAATTGCCCAATGAGGGTCAAAGCAGGCGTGCCCACCTCCTGGGTTCTTAAAGGATTTCTCTACCACAGGCCTTGTAAAGGATCATGTAGCGGTGGACCCTGAGATGCCCGCAATTTCCGTCATCCTTCCTGTTGTCACCATGCTTTCTCTGTGGTTCACCTACCGTGTAGTACGATTCTGACTGATTGGTTATCAGGGCACATGAAGAACCAATTTTTTGATTCTATAGTCATAATGCTCTAAGGCTAGAAAAAGGAGTCCTAGTAACATAAGCATGCTAAGTATTGGGCTACTAACCAAAAGGTCATCGGTTAGAATCCAACAGTCACACCCAAGAGAACAACAAGGCAGCCTGCTTCCAAAAATATGTACAGTCTTGGACACCCTCTGGGCCTGCTCACTGTGGGTTGGAATTGAATTAACAGCAGTGGGTTGTTGTGGGATCCAGCCCACATCCACATGGGTTCTAAGGGTTGGTTGTGTAATTGAGGGGAAGAAATTAAGAGTCTGACAAAAATTTTGGAGTACTCAACTCCTCCATGACATCAGGAATCAGGTCCAAGTGGGAGAGAGAGAGAATGTGTTCTTTCACCAAGTTATATAAAGGGGTACCCCCCCCAAATGGAATTTTTTCAAAGCTATGTATTTAAAATTTTTTAAACAAAACAACTGTATCACCTTCAAAGTACTCTCCATTATACTTTATCAAATCTGCAATTCCAGTCTTAGAAACATTTTTTCCAACTCATCTGTTTCGATAGCTGACAGCACCTCCCCCCACCCCTTCTTTTTCTTCATCTCTTCTATATCATCAAATCACTATCCTTTCATGTCCTTCTTCACACATCACAACCGTTTTGGCCTCATTTTCCCCAAGCAGAAACAAACAAAAAAAAAGTTCACAGAGCAAGGTCAAGTGTTTAAGGT
>PVJH01049069.1:0-10494 GCA_004026705.1 Nesogale talazaci
ATTCGAGGGTGGTGCTACAGCAATCAGGGGGGCTGGGGGTCAAAATGGACAGGGTCTTCAAAGAACTGTCCCACCCTGGCTGCCACCAGGAGAGATGGGCGCTGCATTAGTAAAGGCTGGTCTTCTTCATGATGCGCAGGAACTCCTGCTCACTGACCTCCCCATCACCGTCCCGGTCCGCCTCATCGATCATTTCCTGGGGGATAAGAAGGAGGCAGGAGACATGAAACCAAAACGCGGAGAAACAAGAGCCTTCTAAGGAGGCTGCCTGCATGCCTACACAACCAAGTCCCTTCTTGTCCTGCTGAGGGGGGATAGGACGGCTGTATAATAGTGTAGCTCATCAAAAGTTCTTTGAAAGCCCAGTCAGTCCCGTGCCTTCACAGAAGGGTCACAAGAAAGGGACGAGTCAGCACCAATGAGGCACACAACATTCCTCTAGTTCTTGAATGCTTCCTCCCCCCACCCCCGCTATCATGACCCCAGCTCCACCTTGCAAATCCAGCTGGACAGAACATGCTCACTACTACAGAGAAGAGCTCAGAATTCAAGACAGATAAACCCCTCAGGCCCAGTAATGGGAGCAGTGATACCATGGGGGGGGGGCGGGGGAAGGCGGGGAGACAAAGAGAAAGAAAGGAGGAACTGACTGCAATGATTGACATACAACTCCCCACTCCCCAACCCCAGACAAATAACAGAAACATGGGTGAAGGGAAATAGTGGATGGTGTAAGATGTGAGAATAATAATTTATAATTTATCAAGGGGTCACAAGGGTGAGAATGGGAGGTGGGGGGAAAAAAGAGTAGGTGATACCAAGAGCTCAAGTAGAAAGAAAAGGCTTTGAAAATGATGATGGCACCATATGTATACAGGCGCTTGATACAGTTGATGCATGGATTGCTATAAGAGCTGTAAGAGCCTCCAGTAAAATGATTTATTAGAATAATTTTTAAAGCCCAGTCAGCCACCCCAGGATGGAGACCTGTAACAATCCACAGGTGGGTGCAGAAGAGAACGTAAGTGGGCAGCAGAGGGGCGACACCAGGGCTGGAGGGTTCTTAAAGGGCTAGGAGCTTGGTGTCTTACAGACCTGCAGCTCTTCATCCGTAAGGTTCTCGCCCAACTCCTTGGCCACGCGCTTCAGATTTTTGAAAGATATCTTGCCAGTTTCATCGTCGTCAAATAGCTTGAAGGCTTTCAAGATTTCTTCTTTGGTATCTTTCTCAGACTTAATGTGAAACATTAAGCACATATGAGAGGAGACCACTGTGTCACCTGTTTCCCGCCTCACACCTCTTCTTCAATCACCCATCTTGAGCCTGGAATTAGTCAAGTCTTAGGAAGGCCTTTGGGCCTCTGGGCCCAGCCAGACTTTCCAACCAGGGAACATCGGCTCCCTGTAGGGTTCAGGGTTCAGGAGCAAATGAGGACTTTGCTTCAGAGTCAACAGAGGCAAAACTTGCCCCCAAAGCTGGCACCCTGAATTGACACTGTTGGCCTTCTGAACTGTGAGAGAGTACATCTGTTTGCTAAAGCCACTCATTTGTGATATTTCTGTTATGGCAGTACTAGAGAATGAAGAGTATGTGAACCACAAGGGACACAAGGACCACTCTGGGTAGAAGAAGGAGGGCCAAGTTGAGCACGAGAGGCTGCGGGCCTCTGAGGGCACTGGGGATTCACTATTCTGTTCTCAAATAATAAGGGCTCTGCGGCGGCCATCACCTTCTCGGATCCCTTCCCTTCACCCTTCAGCCCCACTTCTGTTCACCACATGGCCTCAATGGTTGCCTTTTTAACCTGAGCCCTGTGACCCAAGAAATCAAACAGCATGCAGGGTGGCGTCAGGAAAAAACACACCATGAAACTATTACCAAAGGAGAGGCTCAAAATGAAATATAAACATTGTCTGCACAAACCAAAGGAGAAACTCTATTTTCTATTTAAAAATACAGGAAAATATACTCCTTTAGCTGGTGGACCAGGGAGCCCCTTTCGAGAAAATGCTAAGACCCCAGAGGGAGAGGAGTGGGAAGTGAAGCCGGTCCTGTTGGGAGGGCCGAGTGCTTTTGCTTGTTATTGAAGCACCCCAGGCGGAGAATGAGCTCACACCCCATGTTCGAGAAGACACCTTCCAGTGGCAAAAGGCAGAGGGGCTGGGGCAGTTCTACTAGGTGGTGACAGGTCTCTTGATTGGGTCACAAAGAAAGTAGCATGATGTGATACCACTACATTTCATTTCATTTCTTTTTTTTTTTTTTGTGGCATCACTACCCTGTGACTACATTTCTTTTCTTCCAGAGAGAAAAACCACTTCTCTTCGAGAGTGGATTAGATAAAAGACCAAGCGTTGCCTAGGCAGCCTGATTCTCAGGAAGAAGCACTATCATTTGCCATTTCAACCCACTCGCTTTGATAAGGAATTTCCCCCTTGATGTAAAGGTCTCCCCACATGCCGAGGCTCTGCACTAACTTACCATCTTCTGAGTCATCACAGCCAGAAAGTCACTGAAGTTCATTTTCCCTGTGCCTTCTTTGTCAATTTCACTGATCATTTTCTTGATCTCTTCCTTCTTGGGCTCAAAGCCCAGGGCTCTCATGGCTACCTACAAGGAAAATGGAATTTGCATAATGAGATGTCAATATGCAAATACACGCCCAGCAGGAGTAAAAGCGACAATGGTTGGGAACATAAAAGACTATCATCTGTTAGGGCCAGATGAACCTGGTTAGGGGCAGGCTAGTATTGATCTAATGGATATCTGAATTCCCTGGAGTTAACAGGCGATAGGTAAACACAGAAGGCAAAAAATGTGTCCCCCTCCTCCTCCGTTCTTGTGCCTGGGAAAGTGTGGAGAGGTGAGGCAGAGGAGGGCCTGGGGCCAGGGAGGAAGGCACCGAGTGCAGAGCGCTTGCCTTCAGTTCTTTGACATCGATGGTGCCTGTTCCATCTGCATCAAAGAGATCAAACGCTTCACGGATTTCCTGTTTCTGGTCTTCACTGATTTCGGGCTTCGAAGACATCCTCTTTCGCTGGGAAGTTGACGCCATGCTTGTCTTCTTAAAGTTGGAGGCCTTGGGACATACAAAAACGAGGAGGGTTAGCGAGCCGGAACGTCCATCAAACCCCAAACCACACCCACTCCTGGGGAGCTGAGGCCAGACCATAACGCGAACTCAAGAGGCACGTTTGCGATGTCCCCATACGCTTAAAAGTTCGCCGGAATCAACTTTGGCAGAGAAAGAGGCTGCCAGGAGGCCTGGGGCTGCGTTGGGAGGCGTCCTGAGGGAAATTCCGAGGTCTCCAGCGGAAGGATCATCGCTGAAGGGCCTGGGGAGGACCTAGAGAGCCGCGGGCACCGAGTGGAGCGACAGGCCGGCTGTGGGCAAAAGGAGGGGGCGGAGGGCTGCGGGGCGGCCGGCGCCTCGAGCCTACCCTTCCGGGGCCAAGTCCGCTGGAAGATGGGTGCGCCGTAGCTCAGGAATGCGCGGGACAGGCGGCGTGGGCAGAAGGGAGCCGCGGAGGCCTGGACTTCTGCAGGAGCGCCACCAAGCAGATTGCTGGCACTTACCATCGCGGAACAACTCCGCCGTGCGTTGTTACGGCAACGAACGTATACACTCTTTTGGTGTCGTTTCCATTACTACGCATGCGCGCGGCTACCCTCCCCATTGGTAGCCTGCCCACCACCCTGATATCCATTGGCGCAGAGCCTGAGGGGCGGGAACTAACCCGGCAGAGCCTCCGTAGGTGCGGAGGGAGAGGCGCGCGCCGGAACAGGTGGGAGAGGATTGGTCGCGGTCGCGTCGCGTGCGCTGATTGGTGGAACCAGGGCTAAACTGAGCCAATTCAGTGGATGAGGAGTCCTCGGCCGATTCTGACCTAACACCAGAAAGGATTAAGAGGCGGGGACTGGCCGGAGGACCTGTTTTTGCCGGACAGGGTCGCGCCGAGACCATCTAACGGAGTGGTAAGTGGTGTGGGGCAGAGGGGCTTTCAGGCCTGGGGCTGGGCTAAGATGAGCGGGCACCCGGGGACCGGAGTAGCCGGTGAGCGTGCTAGGGGTAGTGAAGTGGGCGTGAGCACATAGGGAAACTAAAGCCCCAAGAGGGGAGGGGACTGGGTCGAGAGAGACCTCCGGAGCGTCGGAACCCTAATCAGGACCCCTGCTCTCAAATCGAGGACGGGGGCAAGCTGCTTCTGTGAGTTTCTGAGACGGTTCTCCCAAGGAGCACTGGTGGGTTCGAACTGCGGACCTTGTAGTTAGCAGCCCCAACATGCAACTACTTGGAAGTTGGGAAACAGTCAAAGACTGAAGGACTGGAGCTGGGGCCTGGGATGGGGGGAGGCCGCGAACCTGGTTCACTGCTTAAGGGGCAGAGGGCAACAGCTTGATGAGCCCATCAGCCCACCCCACCTTCCTCCAGAGCTGCGCTCACCTCCTACCTTCACAGCGACACACCTCTTCCACTTTTTTATTGTGTTCTTTCGCACCCCTCCACTAGAGGACGGGTCTTGTTTTTGTGTAGGACTGGGGGCTCCAGTGCCAGATCCCACAAGCAAGGAGTGCCCTGCTTTCCCTGCCCAGCAAATCCTGGTTGAATTCGAACGGCCAGGGAGGAGCACCTCTTACTCAACTGATACCCCCTGGCATCTGAACCCTGCCTTTGGCCCCCATTTCCCCTTCTCATAGCACACTCCACACCCCCAGCGTGTAAGGAGGAACAAATACACTTTGTGCCATAGCTGTGTGACCTTGGACGAGTCACTTGGCTTCTCGGAGCCTCAGATTTTCATCTGACCCTTGCTCCCTCAACATGTAGCAGGTCTTGCCAACCCTCAACTTGGAAGGGCCTCGGCCTTGGGCTTGCTGCCAGAGTGCACCCACCAGAGCACAGCCTTCATCCTTTGTCACACCATCTTCCCGAGCCAGCTCCCCATCTTACCTCACTGCCTGTGAGGTAACTTATTCCTGAACCTGCAGCCTCCAGGCCATTGCTTCACATCCCATGCACCCTCAGAGGCATGGAGCCCGCACAACCCAGCAGCCTGCATTCGCTGAGGCTAAGAGACCCCTCGGTAGCTCTGGGGTAGCTCTGGTCTGGTTGGCAGTGACCGGAGAAGCAGCCCCAGTGAGGGTCCATCTCCAGGAGCGTAGCCGCCATCACTGGGATGGTTACCTGTACCGTGGCTCCCACCAAAGCAGAAACTCCAAGGGGTATGACACAAGCAAACGTGACATGGGACACGAGGTGTACCCATTAGAAATGTGTGACTCTTGTGTCTTTTAAGGACAGAGAAGGTGACCACAATCCAGGCTATCTTTGAGCCAGAATGAACCAAGGCACGAAAAAGAGGGGCCAGCACCCACAGACTCATGTGACAATGAACATCTCCAAAGTGAGTATTGACACAAGCCCTTTTGACACGTGGAGCCCAGCTGGCTGTGTGCATTTGCTCAGCAGTTGAGCTGAGGATGTTAATGAAATCACTCCTTGGGGGCAATTTCTCTTGGTATGCCTTTAAAGATGAGTCCACCAGGCCAGGGGTGTCCTAGCGTCGGACTGTCTGAATCGGGCCAGTGGTGCCCTGTCCTGCCCTTCTCCCCAGACTGTGAAGTGTGTGCCTGCAGGTGAGGTTGAAAGGAAGCCCCGCCCTCCTAACAAGTTACCATCCTTGAGCTCCCCACCTTGCTAGTTCCCCAGGACTTGGGACAATGCAGACTGCCTTGCTCCTGTGACTACAGGAAACATGCTTTGCTTCCTTGTCTGCTCTCTGCAGGGCAAGCTGGCCTTAGCAGTGCGCAGGAATCGCCTCTCAGGAGCAGGATGGCAGAGACAGTTTTCGTCTTACTAAGCCTGCAAAAAGAATGAGTGTGTTTGGACAAATGGATGGCTGTGGTGACCTTGTATCCAGCTAGGCTCTTGATGTCATTTTTGCAACCGCGCATGCTCACTTCACGGGTCTGGCCCCCTTGTACCCGCTGTCCCACTCCGTCAAATGTTTGCATCTCTCAGGTCAGCTATGGCCACGGAGACCCACCCATCTTGGCTTTTCCTGCAGGCGCAGAAGTGCACAGTGATCGGAGGCTCGGGGTTTCTTGGTCAGTACTTGGTGGAGCAGTTGCTGGCCAGAGGCTACCAAGTCAACATCTTTGATGTCCGCCAAAGCTTTGAGGACCCCCACGTGGATTTCTTCCTGGGTGATCTCTGCAACCAGCAGGTGAGGAGCAGCCTGAGCTCCTGTAGTCCCCCAGGGTGTGCCACTAGACATCCCTGGCTGAAGATCAAACAGGCATCGCACCCCCTTCCCCAAATGGCTTACTTTCACGTTGAGAAATGTACAACTGATGGAAAAACATCTAGCCGACACCCATATTCTTATCCTTACTAAGGAGCCCTGGTGGGTCTGTAGTTAACAGCGCTCAACTCCATGCCAGAAGGACAGCGGTTCAAACCAGCAGCCCCTCATGGCAGAGAAAGGTGGCCAGCTGCTCACATAATGATTGCCAGCCTTGGGGTGAGGGTGAGGGTGAGGGTCGGGTCCCTGGGGGGCTCATCTGCTCTGTCCTTCAGAATCACTGGGAGGCAGAAGTGACTCCACAGCAGTGGGCTTGCAGGGAGGTGAACTAGCTGTCATCGCCGTGAGAGAGCCAGTGGACCAGATTTTGAACTCATATTTAAGGCTTGCTTTCTTCTTGTAGCGACATCACCTCGGTTGATTAGCCTTGCTAATCTAAGAGCTCACACATGTCTTTTTTTGGGGGGGGCATCACTGCTCTCGGTGGTGGGAGTAGGAGGCCCCGCCCCACTGCTGGAATTGAACCTCCGTCCCAGTGGGCCGCAGTCCCGCGCACAACCACTACGCCACCGGGGCTCAGCCTCACACATGTCTTTTCGTCTTGCCAAGAGAGCTTTCAAATGATGATTCTACCTTCCCTGTCCTCTCCCACCTGCTCTTTCTTGCCCTGTTTTGAAAGGTGTCTGGAGTGAAGGAACTGCAGGGAACCAACCACCCGAGGCTGCGTCTGTGAGAACAGATGCAACCAGAAGCAGGCTCCAGAGTCTCGGGTTGGGAACCCATAAATGTAGAGGGTACCGCGTGTCCTGACATCGAGGCAGGAGGCCTGAGGGCTGTTCACCTGTCTGAAGCAGCAGTGAGTGAGTGTGTCTGTCTGTCTGTTTGCTTTTCCAGGATCTCGCCCCAGCTCTGAAAGGGGTGGGCACCGTTTTCCACTGTGCATCACCACCACCAGCCAGTGGCAACAAGGAGCTCTTTTACAGAGTGAATTACCTTGGCACCAAGAATGTCATTGAAACTTGCAAAATGGCTGGGGTTCAGGTAAGGGAAAGCCAGGTATGGCATGTGGGGGCCCTGCTCATGTCTCCGCCTAGCCTGGGTTGCCTCCTGAAATGTCAGAAGGTCAAGGGAGGAAGCCGGGTTCTCCCTGGCATGGTGACTGCCCGCTGGCCTCGTAGTCACTCCTTCCAACGCTATAAGGTACAGACCAGGCCTTTCTTCAAAGATAGACAAATTCTGTTCCTTTATAGAAACCTGTCTGAGTTCCCAGCTGATGGGGGCAAGGCTCCCCCAGGTCGTAAATACTTTTCCTCCGTCTCACCAACATTGACGGCCACCTCCATGGCACACCCCACAGACGCATGAGAGAGGAGACCCAACCGAACCCGGGCTTTCCCTCCCAATGTCCATCGCTCTCGCTGTCTGGAGCGTGCAGCTGTTCAGGGTTTAGAACCCTTTGCAGTCAGAATGAGTGGCTGCCACCGAGTCAGAGGAGCACAGTGCGCTGCAGGGTTTCCCATGGAAGGAGTTTGCCAGGCTGCTCTCCCAAGGCATCTGTGGGTGGGCTCCAGCCAGCACCCTCTTGGTTAGCAGCCACGCCCTTTGCTTTTCATAAGACTCAGGCACACACACACCCATCACATTTCTGATCGCAGCATATGGTGATCGCCAGTGTGCTTGCCTTGCCTTGAAATTGTAGGTCATTTGCAGGAAAAAGCTGCCTTCCCGCGATCCCCTCTCCATCCTTGGTCTTCCATGCTTTCCCATAAAACTTCCTGTTGTCTGCCGTGTAGATGGGCCACCTGTCTCCTTAGCACTCTCTGTAGGCCTGCGTTCAGGTTGGTATTGAACTAACCTCCCTTTCCCCTTGTTGCTTTTGGTGAGGGCGTCATCTCTGCCATCCTCACGACGCAGCTGTCTCCATCCCTCGGGAACACTCTGCCTTCCTCTTTCCCAATCATGATATTCTCACCCTACCTCTCCGGCTAGAGCTTCTAGCATAACATTGACTCACAGTGGTGCCAATGGAAGGTGAATTAAGGATCTAAAGAGTTGGGGGAGCTGCCCTGAACCAGAGAGCCAGAGCGGAGGAGCCTGGCCACACAGCGGTCCTTGAGGACAGCCTTTCTGCGGTGGGGCCGGTGCATGTGCATGTGCACACTGCCGCCTTGGGATCACATTCGCCAGCATTCCTTTTCACAGACCCTTCCCTCGAAGGTTCTGCACCAGGCTCCGCTCCCGACTGCTTGTGTATGCTCTCTCTTTGTCCTCCCCCCAGAAACTCATTCTGACTAGCAGCGCCAGCGTCGTCTTTGAGGGCGTCGATATCAAGAATGGGACCGAGGAGCTCCCCTATGCCAAAAATCCCATCGACTACTACACAGAGACCAAGATCCTACAGGAGCAAGTAAGTGCTCGAGCCTGCTTCGGAGGAAACGGGTAAGGGCCCTGGGTGGTGTCAGGGTGCACATTCTTAGCAAAGGGTCGATGGCCACATGCATGTGATAGTCGAGGCCTAAGCGCTCAGGGCCTCGCAGACACCTATGGGTTCACAGCTGTGACTGGATCACTCTGCACCTACAGGCCGTCCTGAGCGCCAATGATCCCGAGAAGAATTTCCTAACCGTCGCCATTCGCCCTCATGGCATTTTCGGCCCCAGGGACCCCCAATTGGTCCCCATCCTCATCGAGGCTGCCAGGAAGGGCAAGATGAAGTTTATGATTGGGTGAGTCCCTCTTTTGCACTTGACTCTTCCCCCAGGACTCTGACAATCGCCCTCTGAATTCATTTCAGCAGGTGCTACCTGGGTGGTAGCTGTCTCCCACTCTTCACCCCCCTTCCTGTTTCCCCAGTGCCTGGTGGTGCCCATCTGAGTGCTCACTGTGTTTTGCTCTCAGTGGGGAGCTGTGGGATCATCTTTCGAGTAGTGTCTCAGGCGCCCTGGTTTCTTAATGGCTGGCTCTGCCAAGGCTGGGGCAGCTATCTGAGCCCCGAGGGGGCTGGAGAGGCTGCAGCCAGCACTCCCAGTGCGTTCTGACAGTCCCTTCTTTGTTCACATGCCCACAGAAGTGGGGAAAACTTGGTGGACTTCACCTTCGTGGAGAATGTGGTCCACGGCCACATTCTGGCAGCAGAGCGCCTCTCCCAAGATGTAGCCGTGTGTGGAAAGGTGAGTCTCAGCCTGTCCCCGGGGCAGCTACAAACCTGGCGCCCAATGTCGTGACACTGAGCCAAGGCTCCAGAGAGTTCTTCGGGTGGGCTGTCCAGGCTGCCTGCACCTGAAGCTCCAAGCCACTCCATGTACCTTTTGTCCTCTGGTCCCTTAGGGATGGGGGCTGAGTTCTGCCTTAGTAGTTAACCCTTACAAATTGGCCTTAAGCTCCTGGCCTCTCACTCTCCCCCTACATCCATGCATCCAGATCCAATTGGCATCTCTA
The DNA here is from genome assembly GCA_004026705.1 of Nesogale talazaci. Taxonomy (NCBI): domain Eukaryota; kingdom Metazoa; phylum Chordata; class Mammalia; order Afrosoricida; family Tenrecidae; genus Nesogale; species Nesogale talazaci. The sequence continues at coordinate 9,745 of PVJH01049069.1, forward strand.
CCATCACCTGCCATTTGCACAGGCCCGGCCCGCACATGGCTATACACTTGATGGGAGTGGGTGTGTCTTAGTAACCACCTCCCTTTCGAGCTGCTCTGCATTGGCCTGGGCAAGGAGTGGCCACAGCTTGGCCTTGACTCACTCCCCTTCTCTCTGCAGGCCTTCCACATCACCAACGACGATCCCATCCCATTCTGGGCATTCCTGTCCCGTATCCTGATAGGCCTCAACTATGAGGCCCCCAAGTACCACATCCCCTACTGGCTGGCCTACTACCTGTCCCTGCTGCTGGCCTTGCTGGTGATGGTGGTCCAGCCGGTGCTCAAGCTGCAGCCCACCTTCACACCCATGCGGATTGCACTGGCCGGCACCTACCATTACTTTAGCTGCGCCAGAGCCAAGGAGCTGCTGGGCTACCGGCCGCTGGTCACCATGGACAAGGCCGTGGAAAGGACTGTGCGGAGCTTCCACCACCTGCGGAAGGTCTGACTGAGCTCAGGCTCAGCCTGCCAGGGAGCTGAGAGCCGCCCGGCCCTTGTGTGAGCCACCTGGGTGCGGCACAGCTGCTCTCCATCTCCTCTTATCTCTGGGTGTGGGAAGCGCCTTCCTTCCCCATCCCTCCTGCGGGCTCCTCAGCTCTGCAGTCGCCCCCTAATCTTTGCTGGTACCCTTGTTTACAAATTGAAGAGGTAAGACACGATCAAGAAGAAATAGTCTGTTGGTAACCCAATGGTATTTTTTTCACTCAAA
>PVJH01049070.1:0-10502 GCA_004026705.1 Nesogale talazaci
CCAAAAAAAAAAACTGGAGGAAAGTTGCATGTTTCATCATCGCTACACTGTACCCTGACTGACTCATCTTCTCCCCACAGTGCTTCTGTAAGAGGATGTCCTTCACGTACAGATGGACTTTGGAGCCCCAATCTGTACTCCCCTTCATTTATAATGATATGATTTTTAGTTCTTTATAAAGCTCTTTCTGATACACATGTGTACGTTTATGAATTTGTTTCTCTCGTCTACCTGGACAGACACACTGAGAATGATGTCCTGCTCCAGGGACTGGTCGTCTCTGACAACATGTCCATACATGGTCGCAATCACAGGTATAGGGGCTAGGACTCCATCCTCTATATCAGAGGACTCGATTCAATCCACAAAACTCGTGAACGTCAGTTGCTTCATGTTGGAAGGATGCCTATTTGTTTTCAAGTAGGGTGGGGTAGTGTCTCATAGCACTCGTGGGCCAGATGTTATAGCCCTCTCAGTCCATTCTCAAGGCTCGCATGCTTAAAGGTAAGCCTGACAGACTCCAGCATCATCCTGCAGATGGGAGTTCCCAAACAGCACTCAGCAAAGACACTGCCATGTAACTCTTGGGAATGGTGGTGGGCGGAGGACTGGTGCCAGGACCAACCGTTTGGGAAACATTGCACATTTTAATGCCTTTTTGAAAATTCATGAAGAATGGGGCTACCATATTGAAGACTCAGAACCACACTCGCAGAGAAGAAGCTTGCTAGATTGAGACTGGTCTGGCATGGCGTTGACTTCTGGACCCTATGCTTCACTAGCCGCATTCTGCAGAGAACAGTTTGGCAAGGGAGGCTGGTGCCCCTCAGATGGATAAAGAATGCCTTATACCACATCAGGATACACCACGTGACTGGAAAATCCCCCTCCTGGCCCAGGTAATCTGTCTCTTTGGAAAAGTACTGTATCCCAAACTCTGTAAAAATCCATTCGTTGCAGCCCCCAAGCCGCTATTGCGGAGCTGACCTAAACCTGCCCAGTCTGGGTTGGTTCCCAGGGGAGAGCTGGGCTGGACCCCCACCGCCTGGCAGTGGCTCCTTGTACCAAGAGCCTGGGCCAGCCAGCAGCCAGCCACCCAGTGTGCGTCTGGACTGTTTTCCTTTCCTTTCCCGGTTCCTTTTAGAACCCGGCTGAATGGCCTCAGTCTCTCCGCGCTGCTCCCAGCCAGCACTGGACCCCGGGCAGTCTGGCCAGCTCGTCCCCCACCAGCCTTGACAAACACCCAGCTCCCAGCGGAGAGCCACAACGTGCCTGTGGGGGGATGGCTTCCCTCCCTCCTGCACCCCAGGAAGCCTCTCCCCTTTGCCTGGGCTTCCTTCCCAGGACCTTGGCTGCCGACCCGTCTTCAACTCATCTTCAGGCCAGTCGTCACCTGAAGAAAAAGAGCCTCACAGAGGCCCAAGATGAAAGGACCCTCAATCCCGTGGCTTTTTGAGGTTTGTTTTTAGCAGGAAACCCCTTATTTTCAAAACAAATTATTAGGCAGAACTTAGCGATTTATAGAACAGGCAAATACGGACGTGTGCCAGTGTCTTGTTTATTATACAAACATGGGGGGGTGGGGAGTGGGAATGAAATGTCCATCAGGAAGGAACTGAATTAATAAACGATGGCTAGGCCGCCAGTGGAAAACTTAGCATTCATTTTTAAAAAGCAAGAGGCAAATCTCCTCCATACTAACAAAAATTCTGGAAAAATCCTTAGTTCAGACAGGCAATACTTGGTTAATAGGTCCATGCTCATGCCACGATGAAGATCTCTGCTTATCTTGTCATCACTTTTCCCTTCCAGCTCAAACTTGTCTAATGGTCTTTCTGATATTGAACGAGGGTGACTAAAGACCCCTGTCTTCCCAGAACCAAGGCTGAGTCACACCTCAGTCCCTACCTCAAGGAGCCATCGTGCTAAATGTCCAGCAACAAACCAAAGGTCGAACCCAATGGCCACTCCGGGGAGAAAAGATGAGATTGAACTTCTGTGAAGATTTATAGCATAGAGAGCTGAGCCCCGGTGGTGTAGTGGTTGAGTGCAGGACTGAGGCCCATTGGGTTGGTGGTTCAAATCCAGCAGCAGCTCTCCAGGAGCAAGGCTGGGCCTCTCACTCCCACCAGAGGGCAGTGATGCCCACCCCACCACCCCCCCCCCCCAAAAAAAAAAGATTTATAGTGTAGAAAATCCAGTGGGACAGTTCTGGTCTGTCCTACAGGAGTGCTGTATGTCAAAACGGACGAGATGGTAGCAGATTTGGTGGTCTGGAGGACCTCCCTTCTGCCCTGGGTCTTTGTTAATATTTTTCCACGTGTGGTTCAAATTTCTCACCCTCTAAGAAACAATGTGTTTATCATTGAAGCCCAGTTGTAGTCTTCATCTTCTCTTCCCAAAGTGACTAAAATTCACTTGCTACCAGGGAGATTTCTACTTGTTCTAACCCTAGAGGAGAACTGCCCACAGGGGTTTCTTTCTAAGTTATAATCTTCTTCAGTTTTTATAAATCCTTTTATCGGGGGCTTCTCTAGCTCTGATAATAATCCATACATGGATTGCATGAAGCACATTTGTACGTATGTCACCACCATCATTTAAAAAATATTTTCTTTGGCTAAGCCCGGGTGGCATAGTGGTTGAGTGCAGGACTGCAGCCCACAGGGTTGGTGGTTCAAATCCAGCAGCAGCTCTCCAGGAGCAAGGTTGGGCCTCCTACTTCCACCAGGGCAGTGATGCCACCAAAAAAATATATATTATTTTTCTTTCTCCGTGAGCCTTGGTATCAGCTCTTCTTTCTTACCCTCCCTCCCCTACCTTCCCACCCTTGTGACCTTTGGATAAATCATAAATTATTGTTATTTTCATATCTTATACCATCTGCTTCTCCCTTCACCCATATTTCTGTTGTTCATGCCCCTGGGTGGGAGGTGGGGTGGTGTTATATATATATATATATATATATATACATACCGATGATTGAAATTGGTCCCCCCTCCTTCCCCCTTGTAACCACACTTTCCCCCTGTACTCACGCTTCACTTTTCCCATTACTGATCCTGAGGGCTTTATCTGTCCTGGAATCCGTGTGTCAAGAGCTTTTATCTGTATCAGTGTACATGCTGTGGTCACCTGTGGTCTACCTGTTCTAGAGGCAGACTGCTGTGTCTTTTTCCTGCAGAATGCGGATGGGTTGGAACTGTGCACCTTTGCACTAGCAGCTAACCACTTAACCACTGTGCCACCAAGGCTCTCCATGAGCTAACCACTACCCTGAATTTGAAGTTTATCATTCTCATACATGTATGAATCCTTTTAACATAGATGTAGACCCAACCCAGTAAATGCTATTTGCCATGCTGAAAAATGTAGAGTGCAAATATACCACTGCTTTTATTTGTATCCTTGCCCTCTAATGGACATTTAGGCTTTTTACAGCTTGGCCTGCTTAACTTTTTCAAGAACGAACATAATGGATGAAGCAATAATCAACAGTTGCTAAAAGTATGAGACAAGTATATGGGGGAATTTAAAATGGGTGGATCATGCCAACAACATCTGTGTCCACCCATCCATCTTAGCATTACAAAAAGAAAGACAGTAGACACTAAGTGCTTCCGGATATCATTATAACAGCACATCACAGCAAAATCTCAAACTTGGCTCTGAGCAAGCTTAAGCCTTAAAGGAAGTTCAGGGAACAGGAGACCTTCAGGCAGATCCAGAAGAGGGGACATCTGACAGTACAAAAATCCCAGGAAAAATAAAAAACGAGGATAAAGTGAGCAGATGGGTACAGCCTGAAAGACACTTAACAAACATTTTGTTTGAAGTACACTCATGAATTAATGCAAAAAAAAACCCCAACACATTATTAGATTGCTCCATAATTAAATAAACAATTTGCAAATTGGAGAAATGTCCTCTCATGCAAGAGGAGGATGCATCTAGAGAATAAAGAATTTATTGGGACTCAAATAACTTTGCTTAAACTTACACAGGTTTCCTTGGTGGTGAAGAATTTAATGGCTAGTGAGTTAACAACTGAACTTTTGTTGAAGATAATTTGAAAATGGTAGTGCCTGTGAAATCTGTGCCCACTAGCCCAGAGGTCATTTATGGAAAGCACCACAGTGGGGAACCTTTCTGAAGTGCTTTCTCAACACCAAGAAAAGACTGAAAATTGACCAGGTAGGTTTTCTGGGGGTCATTTTATAGGGGACTCTTATTACAATCCATACATCAACTGTATCAGGCATATTTGTATATATGTTACCATCATCCTTTCTAGACATTTTCTATTGAACCCTTGTATCAGCTCCCCTTTCCCCCCCTACTTCTTCCCCACCCTTGTGACCCTTTGGTAGATTATAAATTATTATGACTTTCATGGTTTCTGTTGTCCTTCCCCCTGGAGGGGGGGGTGTTGTTGTGTGTTGATCATTATGCTGTTTACCCATCCTCCCCTCCCCACCCCCCTTCTCCCTACCTATGTGGTATGCTATTTCCACTCCTGCTCCTGGGTTGCCTGTCTCCTGAGTTCTTATCTCTGATCTCTGCCTGTGTACAGTAAGAGGCATCTCTGGGGTCATGATAGTGAGGGGCGAGGAAGCTCAGGGAACCAGAGGCATATTGTATGTTTCATCTTTCACCGATGCGATACTACACCCTGGTTGACTCATCCCTTCCCTGTGGCCCCTCTGGGGAGGGGGGGGTATGTTCCATTATCTACAGATGGCCTTTGGGTCTCTGCTTTCACCCCCCCTTGTTCTCAACGGTATGTTTTTGTTTGTTTGTTTGTTTTTTTAGAGTTTTTTGATGCCTCTTGTCCCGATGACACCTCAAGATCCCACAGGCTAGTGTGCTTCCTCCATGTGGGCTTGTTGTTTCTCTGCAGGATGGCCACTTGTTTCACTTCAATCCTTTAAGTCCCTATCTTTTAATAGCCAGGCATCGTCTGCTTCCTCCACCACATTTGCTAATGCAGCCATTTTGTCTCCAGTGATTGTGCTGGGAGGATGAGCATCTCAGACTGTCAGTTGGTTAGAACCAAGTGTTCTTTTATTGAGGGAGGGTATGAGCAGAGACCCGAAGTCCATTCACTCTCTCAGTATATTACCATATAAATATATGCACATAGACCAATACTTCTATTTTTATGGATCAATGTATTTACATATGGACAATGCTTCGCTTCCTTCCTCTGTTTCCTTTTACCTTCCTGCTGCCCCACCATCTTGCTCGCCCTACTTCTGTCTCAGAGTACTTCCTCTCAGCTACATTGCTGCTGTGCCCTCACCCCCAGGATCTCTATATCCTCCTTGTTGTTGATTTTAATTCCCTAGCTGTTCCTCAGTCTATGGCATTGTTTGCTCCCCCACACCCTTCCCCCACCGCCTTCTCTCCCCAACTTTCCAAGTCCCAGCCCCCACCACCACCTCACCACCCTGCCCCTGACCTGTTGCTTTCTCCTCCAGCTTGCTTCTTGCTTTCTATGCCTGTCTTATGGAAGTTGGCATACCACCAATGGCACAGACCAGGGATCGACAAACTCTTGAGACCAAAGAGGCAATCCCGTCCCTCCCAACAACTTTAAAATCACTCAAGAGCCTTCAAAATGTTTTTCCAAACAAATGAAATCCCCCTGATCTGAAATAATAACCTTCGGATGTTTTTAATGATGCTTCAGAGTCACACGTTCACACTGAACTCAGGCCACAGTTTGCCGGCCACTGGTCTAGAACAAAGACATGACAGGATGGAGACAAGAGGCAGGGTGGAAACATGCTGACATTACAGGGACAGCCACCAAGGTCACCGAACAAGCTGTACAAATGTTTGGATGGGAAAAAGAATTTGTTGTGTAACTTTTTACCTGTGTAAACACACTATAAAATGTTCAACTGAAAATGCAGTAGATGGGCCTTGTTTGCATTCTGATCTGAAAAAACCAACATTAATCTATAATAATAATGCAATCAATAATCAGTCAATAATGATAGGTAAATATTAATAGTCAATATTAATAAATAAGGGAAATTTGAACCCTGGATATTTTGCGATACTAAGAAATCAATACTAATTGTTAAATGTCACATTTTTATAGTGATTTTGTCCTTTATTCCAAGAAACTTTATCTTATTATCACTATACAAACTAAATTACTTCTGGACAATCGCTGGTACGTATTTCAAAATCTTCTAGTGCAGAGCACACAGTGGGAGTTGTGACAGATCCCACAAAACTGGCTAGGAAAGTTGGGTGATGAGTGTTCCTGCTTATTACTTACTTTACTTTTTTTTTTTCAGTTAGTTTGTTTTGGGGGCATCACTGCCCTCTGGTGGTGGGAGTAAGAGGCCCAGCCTTTGCTCCTGTGGAGCTGCTGCTGGATTTGAACCTCCATCCCAGTGGGCCACAGTCCCTCGCACAACCACTATGCCACCGGGGTTCAGCCCCACTTACTTTACTTTTTGTAAAGGTTTAAAATTTACCTTACTAAAAAAATTGAATATCCTACTAGTCAACTTTAATAAAGAAGAGGAGGAGTCATGGTAGAAAGGTCCTGGGGTCTGGGGACCCACAACTAACTCTTCCCTTTCCCCCCTCCCCCACTCCCACCCCCATCCCCTCCCTTCCGGCACACCCATAGAACCACAGGTCTCTGTCAATCACTGTTGAAAATCACTGTTCTAGACTAAGGAACAGCAACTGTTTTCTGTCAAAGACCAGATGGGAAATGTTTGAGGTTGTGGGGACTTGTGTGTGTCTCCCTCTCAAGTATTCACCTCAGTCAGGTAGATTAGTGCAAAGTCAGCCTTAGGTGATATGTCATTGAATGGGCTAGGTTGGGTACCCAGGACATAATAAAAAAGGAAATACCTATTTATTGACCCCTCCTTGAACCCAGCCAGGGAAACTGGACGTCAGGGAGTGGAAATGGCTCAAGAGATCCCAAATGAAACTTCGGTTCCAGGGAGGACATCTGCAATGGGCCTCAAGACATGGCATCAGACTTGTGGCACTTTGGGTGGTTCTGGAATAGGAGAGAGAAAGTCAAGGAAACAAAATCAATTATGCACCAGTTAGAAAACCTTCAGGAATTTTCTTGTATGGAGCTAAGGAACCTGGGAAATGTAGTCTTTTGGGTGGCAATGTCCAGTAAAAACAATTGCCAACAAGTGGAGCCTGACTCTGTGTTGCCTCCTGCATGTCACAGCAGATCTGTGCCCCATGGGATTTCCAAGAGTGTAGATAATCATCAGGTCTTTCTTTCCAAGCAACCCTGGGTGACTTCAAACCACCAAACTTTGGAGCAGCAGCTGCGCATTGGCCCTCGCCTGGAACTCCAGGTGGTAAGGTGGCCAGCTATCAAGGGATGTTCTATTACTAAGGAAGGAGGGATTAACAGGCTCTTGAGAAAGCAATGAGCAGGCTCTGCCAGGTCTTAACTGGAAGAATGCAAGCTGGCCCTCTCCCCTTGATAAACTCCAGCTGCAGTGTACGTAAGTGACTGTGGCAAAGCCACACGGGGTCAGTGGGAAGGACACTCCATTTCTAACATTCTAGCCAGTCTGGAAGCACCTGCCTGCTCGGAGGCAGGGTGGGTAGAAGGAGAGTCCAAGTACTTGGCCTCCCTTCCCTAGAGGGGCAGTGCCCATCTCAGCCGGCCCAGACTGCCCTCCCACAGCCTTCCCTACCCCCTCCAGCCCTCCCAGGCATCTTAATGGCTTTTCTGGCTCCTTTAATTAGCAGGAGTGTTGGAGGAGCTACAGCTGCTGTTTGGACTCAAGAAAGAATTCAAATCCCACAAATGGCTTCCTCAGCAAGAGCTGTTTCCAGACTATGTCTTGGGCAGGACAGTGGCTTCCCGGCAGGACAGACGGGAACGAGTGCGGGGCCAGGCCCGAGGTCAGATGGCGCAGGACCAGGCCGGCTCGGGTCTTGCACAAAGGGGTAAGATTTCTCAAAGACTAGTTCTCAGCGGTGTGGGCTAGAGGAACCCTCTTACTCGGGGGGCTTTGAGTGCGCTACCTGTCTTCAGAACCACACCTCCTGGGTGAGGTGAGCCAGAGAAACCCGCCCAGGCTCCCGTCGTAGCAGGGGTTTACCACCTTCCTCGTGCTACGACCACTGCATGCAGTTCCTCATGTGGTGGTGACCCCCCCCCCCCAACCATAAAATTATTTTCCTTGCTACTTCCTAATGTCATTTTGCTACAGTTATGCATTGGGTAACCCCTGTGAAAGGGTTGTTCCACCCCAAAGGGGTCACGACCCATATGTTGAGAACTGCTGCTCTATTGGCTGGCCTTGTGCCCTCTCTGTGTTAGTTCAGGTAGACTAGAGAAACAGATTCATAAACACGCATATGGATATAAGGGAAAAGTTTATATACAAGAAGAATGGGACATTGAGAAAGCATCCCAACCCAGTCCAGTCCAAGGTCATAGCCCACATGTCTAATACCAATCTACAAGGTCTCCTTCTGACTAACGAAGCATATGCATTGACAGCAAGATAGTCACAGGACAGTGGATTCAGAGTCTTATGTATCCAGTGGGTGTAGAAGCATCCCGGTGCTGGTAGGGGTTTCCCCATGGCTCCTTGTTTCCAGGACTCAGGATCCATCAGCAGTATCCACTGGCAGTAGAAACATCTCAGTGCAGGTAGGGATCTCCCGGTGGCTTTCCAAACATCTCAGCACTGGCAGAAGTCTCCATGTGGCTTCTCCTCCGGCTCCTCCAGTCTCCAGGAATCAGGATTGATCAGCATGCTGTCATCTCATCTTGTCAGTAGTTTGTCTCCAAGGAACTGAGTCAAGTCTCTGTCCTCCAGTTGGGAAATACCACAAGACTTCCCAGAAATCTCAGGAGAAAGCCACGCCCACACAGAAGCCTCTTTGGCTATCTCCAGATTGACAGGCTAGACTTCACCCCTGCACTCCTCATCATGAAATTGACATCAAGTACATGACCACCACACTCTCTGCCCCCAGGTGTCCGGTCCTCTCTAACTCACGCAGACCCCAGGCTGTGCTCCGTCTGGTTTTCAACACTCGGCTTGGGGCCACAGGTTGCCAGATGTCTCTGAGTAGAGAGAGATTAGCCACAGCGCAGGAACCATTTGCCTTTCCTGGTCTTTAGTGTCTCCTCTTCAACCCCAGTCTGCCTCTTTCCATGGTGGGCCGGAAAGCATACGGGCCGCTTATGATCAGTGGGCTCCAGAGCAAGTTGGCACTTTCCCGTGTGTCTTTGGCCTCCACTCTCCAGAACAGGTGTCATGTCAGCATTGGATGGATAACCCTAAGCTTGGCGGTTCAAACCCACCAGCTGTTACCTGGAAGAAAAATGAGGCTGTCCCCTCGTGTAAAGTCTAGGAAACTCTATGCCGAGTCACTGTGCATCAGCATATACCCAATGGCGGTGGCTCTACTGATTATCTAAAAGTCGGAGGCTAGTGACCAGGTAGCTCTGATAACACAAAACCGTCCATAAAGCATGGCTGAGGGAAGGCTTTGGGGATATTCCTGGTGGGACGGAACAGGGAAAAGGTATAAAGTGACTAGACGTCCCACTTTTTAACAATTTAACAATGTCCCTTATATTAAAATAAATATATAACAAAACTATTTTGCGTTCTATGAAGATTTTCATTGCTCTATATAGACCAAATTTTTCATCAAGATCCCACTCCCCACCCCTGGTCAATAGTGTCCCGCTTAAAATCTGGTCACTTTAGTGTACGTGTGCCTTTGAGGGACGACTAAAGTTAGATTGGTAGCTTTGTGCATCAGGACCAGTTATCAGAAACGCCCAGGATCACTGAAGATATGGGTGTTACAGCAAAGTGTGGGGAAGAAACTAGATGCTGCCCGGCTATCAGAAAGAATCGTGTCTAGGACCTTAGAGACTTGTGTCTCTAAGGATCACACCAGCCTGTGTGATCCAAGGATTACAAGGAATATAATCCAAATCTTAAGGAAAGATGGGTCTCAGAGCTTAAATTACGAACACCTGGTGTGCAGAAGGCTATAGGGCGTCTCTATAAGTCAGCACTGACTCAGTGGCAGGGAGCGTTATGGGCGACAGTGGAAGCCCAAACTCCACTCGCAGCATCCACCCTGGAGCAAGCCACTGGTGAATCTCCTCTGATCAATGGTGAGGGATGGGATTAGCCCGGTAACAGATGAGAGCACTGCGACATTGATCATGGCAGACCTAGTTAGGTCAAAAGGTAGTACCTTGTCATTAGCTCTCCCCTTTAATCTATTGTAAAGTTTTTTCCAGGTAGAGAGAGAGAGAGAGAGAAGTGAAGGGAGAGTACACTTGGATTAAGCCCCTGGTAAGCCCCCTCTGATAGTGAAGAAGCGATTTGAATGCCCTGCTGTCATGCAGAACCACATCAGGAAGGGGATTGTTGCAGATGCAGTCGGGTTAACATGTAGCAGCACCCTGTCACGTGATCTCCTTTCATGCTCCCCTTAAATTTCAGTTTTTAATA
>PVJH01049071.1:0-10500 GCA_004026705.1 Nesogale talazaci
TCTGGATACCTTTTCCTCATTCTAAAAGCCTCACCACTTACACCCTGCTTCCTGGGATCCTCTCCTGGGTGTCACACCCTATTCCCTGGACACGGTGGCAGTGACTATTCCCGAGCTAGATGGAAGCTCCTGGATACCAGAGACTCTTCTTCGGCCCCATCCCAGTGTTGGCCCATTGGGTCCCTATGTGTCATCACGATTCATTGGTCACTCATCTTTGTTTTGGGGTGGTGCTGCGCAGTAGATGTGGGTCCGTCAGCTGGAAGGTGAGAGGCTTAAATCCCCCAGTTGCTCAGAGGAAGGAACAAAGGGGAGGGGGCACAGTTTCCATAGAGATGTCCCAACCATAGGCACCCCGAGGATCTGCTTGACTCTGTCCTGCACGGTTGCTAGACAACGTGGGAACCGAGTTGACAACGTTGGTTTTGAGTGTGTAGTGGGCCGGTGAGGAAGCCCCAGGCTGCTAACTGAACAGTCAGGAGGTTGAACCTAAGAGCAACTTCCCGAGGAGAAAGACGCGGCCATCTGCTTCTATAAAGACTCGAAGACTTGGAAATCCTCCGGGGCAGGGCAACTCTCTGTGACAGGGTTTTTGTGGAATCAATGTAATGGCAGTGGGTTTGTGTGTGTGTGTGTGTGTGTGTGTGTGTGTGTGTGTGTGTGTACAGGTTCAGGTAGGCCTACAACATAGAACTATAAATGTAGGCATTTCCCATACACTGTGAGGCTTTCTTTTTCTTTTTTTTAATATAGTGGATGGTCTCCATCTCTTCCTAAGGATCATGACTTACATCATGGTGACCTGGAACCCACACGAGGTTGGCTTGACCGTCATGGGGGAGTTGCTGTGCCCATATGGCTTGGTGCTATGTGTGCATCACCCAAATGACCGAGAAAGGCCATCAGAATCTGTGCAAAGGCAGTACTCGGGAGAGAAAAGCCCGGTGATGCGTTTGGGGGAACAAAAGCAGATTGTGATGGAATGCTGGATTTGCTCGGTGATCTTTAAAGTTTTATAGTGCTGCATATTTATAGTAAACCCACACACGCTATTATTATTTGACTTCAATGCAGGAAGAATTGCTGTGTTTTTCAATGTCTAAAATTATCCTTTGTCATATTGGGGAAAAAAGTTTCTATTGAATTCCATGAGAATTCTTAGAAACACAGCCATTTGTGTGGAATGAATGAATGAATGGATTTAAGGTCCATGCCCCTAATCTTTTCTCTTTGATCTTGATAAGGCCCCCATAAGTGCTTTCAAGATCTTACCCTTAGTTAGGCAAGAGTTCCTGTGAGGAGATAATTTTGGCTGGAAGAAAGTCGTTGCGGTGTCATACATGAAGTTGCTCAGAGCCCTGGCGAGGTGCCACGTGGAAAAGATAACCACCCAAAAGGGATAGAAGAGTCTCTGAAAACATCTCTTCGCACTTCTTCTGAGCCACCTGCCCATGGAGGAATGCAACTGATGGGGTAGGAGTGTGTGGTGGTCTGGTAGACTGGAGCAACAAATCTGTCGACACTCATATGTGTGTAGGAAAGAGTTTTATTTACAAGAGCAATTAACATTTAGAAAACATCCCAGCCCAGTCCAGATCAAGTCATAAGTCAGACATCAGCCTATATGCCTCATACTAATTTATGAACTCCTCTTCAGACTCATGAAGCACATGCAGTGACATTGAATGCAAGTAAATCACAGGCCAGTGGGTGGGAAGTCTTGTGGATACAGTGGCAGTGTAAGGATCTCAGCGCTGGCAGGGGTCTCCATGTGACTTCTTCAGCTCAGGGCACTAGTATAGTTCCATGTGTCTTGTTAGTTACAATGTCTCCCAGGGAGTGAGCCCAGAGAGTGTCTCCGGCCTCCAAGGAGGAATAGGAGAGTTCACAGACTCCTCAGACAGTGGCCATGCCCACACAGAGGCCTCATGGCTCTACCTTGATTGACAGGCAGGCTAAACTCCACCCCTTTGCTCTGAGTCCTCTCAAATTGACAACAGATTATTTTAGGAGCACAGAGTGGAATCCGGCCATGCTATCTGGGGCTCATTGAGATGACTCACCAAGAGACCATCTCCCCCTTCCTTCCTGATCAGAGGAGTTCATCTAGGAGTCACTCATTTTATTGGTGGGGACTGCTCTTCCAGATTGTGGCCATTGAGGTGAGGGACCTCCTTGAATGTCTAGCATTTACATAAGCAAGTAAAAAATATCTATATAACCAATTTAAATAGCAGGCCTTATGATGGTGCCTGGATGGGACCCTACCAACCTCTTAACTGTGAGCCTAAAGGTTGGCAAACCCACCCAGAGATGCCAGGGAAGAAAGAGCTGGTAGTCCCCTAGCCTCAAAGATGTCAGTCAAGAAAATACTATGGAGTAGTCCCTCTCTGTCATACACGGAGATACCCTGAGTTGAAATTGACCTGCTTACATTGGGTTAATTTGTTGTTTTTTAAAAAATGTAAATAGCTTTTAGTCCTTAGAGATGTCATGGAATTGAAATCTCAGGTTCTTTTTTGTTTTTGCTTTTTTTAAAAAATTGTTAGTTGGAATACAACCAAAAGGTAGACATTCAGGTTTTGTCAGCAAAGGGTCAAAACAGAAACTCTGCGGCAAAGACAAACTGGAACAGAACAAGTGCAAACAGAAGCTGACAAATCTATGCCCCTTGTGGGGAGTTCAGCGCGGAGAATGTTATGTAGGACAAAAGCAATGGAAGAGATATTTCAGTAACATTTTGTTCTCTGTCAGAAAAAACCCTTCTGAAATATAAATCTGCTGTGTATTGGAGAATGGATACAGCAATTGATTCAAGTTGAATAGCTTCCTTTTAACTAGCATATTCCACAGAAAGCAGTTCTTGTTTCGACAACCCTATTTTTGCTTGCCTGGACTGAATTCATGTTTACGTATTGTATGAGGATTGTTTTATGGACAAAGGCACAGGTCAAATCCCATCGCAGGGACTCTTGTTACAGCAAATAAAAACATCTCTAAATGAAGTGAAAACATTTCTAAGCCATGGCCACTGGCCCATAGTATATTGCTAAGTTGGTATTATGAAACCATTTGCAACTATAAATAATTCAGTGGTAGGTGTGCTTTTATTTTAAGCAGTGGGTTTTTTTGTTTGTTTATTTTGGGTTGTTTGTTTTTTATCCTAATCTCTTGTTCTAACACACATACCCATACATGCCCTTCACCCTGTTCATGTGACTGTGTATAATAGGAATGGACTGTATTTTAAAATTTTGGGCAACAGATCACCTCTAACCAACCTGGCCTCAAACAAGTGACTGGGGTTAGCACCTTAAGGATCTGAAGTTAGCGCTTCAGAATTTGAGGTGCTTGTGGTCTCCATTTCTACACCCCTTCAGGAAAAAGAAGGCGCAACTTGTTTTGTGTTCTTTTGTTTATTCCCAGGTCATCCCAGCATTGATCCTGGGGCTCAGGGCCGATACATTTTTGGAGTAGCAGTTGTTACATCTGAATCACTTTGGCTCAGTAGAATCTGAGGCTTTCCTGGGACATCAAAGACTTCAGAACAGAAGCTCTGAAAATGTTAGGGGTATTGATCAGGAGGAATTCTTTTCCAGTAATTAAGCCCTGGTGGTGCCTGGGTTACACATTGGAATGCTAACTGAAAAGTCAGCAGTTTCAATCTCTCCCTCTTTCCTTAGGAGAAAGTTGAGGTGTTTTCCTTTGATAAATAGTTACAGTCTCAGAAACTCACAGGAGAAGTTCCTACCTGCTCCATAGGGTCACAGGGAGATTTTTTCTTCCTTCCTTCCTTTCTTCTCTTGCAGAATTGCCGGATCTATTTTATTTTCAAGACTCTTAATTAAATGACTTACATTTGAGTCCCTTTCTGTGTCATTACTGATTTACTAGTTGCAGCTATTATTTTCTTATTTGGAAATTTTCTCATTTCTTTTTTCTCTTCTTATTTCTATCACAAAGACTCTTTAACAATTTTTTCCCATCCCTTGACCTTCTCTCCAGCCTTATTTGCTAATCCATCGTTGATCTTTCTACTTCTCTTCTGCAGTTTCACCTTGCCCAGCAGTCTGGGGGTGCGATTCTGAATACCGTGGTTGGAGTTTCCTGACCAACTTTTCTTTACATCTGAGTCTGTTTCCTGTGCTCAACGCTGTTGGCATTGCATACACCACACCATTAGTGGTCCAATCTGAAACTTGGAGCTCTGGTCATCCGATGAGCCCTCACACCATTAACGTCTCCCCCCTCCATTCCCTGTTCCCTTGTGGTTTCTCAAGGTCAAGCATCTACTCGCTCTCAGAAGCTCTGTTCTGGCGTCACTTCCTGGAGGTCTCTTGGCTGTTCCTGTTCGGCTGCTTCATTGACTTGGCAGCTTCACACCGCAGCAGCCATCAATAGGTCTTGGGTAAATTAGTTGCCCCTGCACATGCTTTACAATATTACACTCGCTGTTTAAAAATAATTAAGCTTCCCTCTGTGTTCTTTGCCGTGGGTCAGGAACTTCACTTGCTTTGCCATCCAACACAGAAGTTAATCACCAACAGGTCCTCTGAACCAAATAATTAAAAATAGAGCAAAGTTTCTGAACCAGGCTGTTGGCAGAAACGTCTGTACTTCCATCTGTGCATGGTTAGGAAAATATTTCATGATGTTTAAATAGCATCAGCTTTGCTCTCTTTTGTGTGAGAGTGTGTCTGTGTGTCTGCGGGTAATTCATCCCTCAGAAGACTCCTTGGACTGCTGGCCAACCTTATCCCGCAACAGACCACTGGCATGGAACCTGCAAAGTAGATCCAGGTGTTTGGGGCCTGCATTCTCCATTTGCCGGTTTCTGGGGAGGCTTACTTTTTTCCTACGCTGAAATGTCTTCCCTTTGCACGTGCCTCGGAAAATTAAAGGAAGTGGGTCTCCGTGTTGTTTTCAGTTGCTGTCAAGTTGATTCTGACTCCTGGCAACCCAGGTAGGCCGAATTCATGGGGTTTTCAAGGATGCGACCTTTCAAAGGGAGATCATCAAAGCCGCCATCCAGAGAGAGTGCCGCAGCTTGGGTGTGAGCTGCAAAACCATCAGCTTGTCATCAAGTCCTTATCCGTTTGTACCACCAGAGGTCTCTTTAAGGAGCATGATATTCAAATGATAATCATGTATGTATATTTAAAATTTTTGAGATAATTGTACGCTCACACACAGTGGTAAGAAATAATTCAGAGAGAGCCCCTACAGTCTTCAAGAGGATTGCATTTTGACTTTGAGATCTTTATGCCTTTTGATTCTCCACCCAGGATTGTTAATCGCTTTTAGGAGCTGTTCGGATGCAGAGGAATATGTTTCCATTTGGAGATTCAGCGTGTCTGATCTCTGGGAAGCCTGTCAGCTTGGAGCGCATGCAAGTCCTAGGTAATGTAAGTACAGACGTGCGAGTGACTGACTTTGAGGGGATTTGATCCTTTGACTTGGATTTTCTTCCATTAGCAGCTAATAAAAATAGATCCATTTCCAGTCAGTCATGACAGGGTTGAGCAGATATAAGTGTCTACGTGTTTAACAGGTTTTTTTTTGCTATGTGAGTATTCAGATTATTTCATCCTGGAATTTTTGTGTTAAAATTACCCGATTGTCTTTCTGGGAAAAAAGAAGGTTGAGGCTGATTTCCTTCTCCCAGAAGAGTCATGGTATTAACCAGTGGCCAGGGAGTCCATTGCAATCCCAGAGACCTGTGCCCCATTGGGTTTTCAGTGGCTGGTGTTTAAAAGTAGACTGTCAGTTTATCCAGTCATTTCTGGGTGGGATTGACCCTGTAACCCTTCAGCTAGTAACTGTCTCTTGTAGTGACTCCCAACACACCTTGTCTGTACTGAAGAAAGATGAAGGCTCTGTGAAGAAGAAAAAAATAATTGCCATATTAACTTAATTTCTCTGCTTCTAAAGCATTTATCTCTCAGCATTGTTTCTTTTTGATTTTGGAAGTGTTTCGGCTTATAGAAGGCAGGTATCTTCTTACTATTATGGTGATAGACTTAAACTTTGAAATTAAGAGCTGTGAATCGATCATGTTCACCTTAACTGAAATTAAGGAAGGAGGACTGACTTCAGTAAGTTTCACTATGACTGTAGCACTGAACTTGAGGTTACCTATGAAGAAAACAAAATATCTGTGATAGTCCAATTGTTTCATAGTCAGTTTGTCATTCACAGAGTTTTAAAGTCAGGAAGGATCTTAAACATCTTTTCAAGCAACCTCATTTTCATCAGCAGTTGAATTCTGTGACTGTCTTGTAAACCGACTCCGTGCAGAGCACTGTGTTAGGAGGGACCAGTCAGGTTGAGTCATCTGTAGCACATGGCTTCAAACAGCTTCACCTTTGATTAAGCTTTCATTTCCTATTCTGTATTTTCTAGAGGACAGATTTTTGTTTCCCTTGGCAGATTCTGAGCATTGTTATTCTTTTGGCAGGATAGGATGTTAAGATTGAAGGCATCTTGTGACCTTGGCAGCCCGGGTAGTCTAGTGGTTACACATTGGGCTGCTAGCCACAGGGTCGGCAGTTTGAAACCCCCAACCTCTCTGAGGGAGAAAGAAGGGGGTTTTTACACCCCTAAAGGGGTGCAGTCTCAGAAACCCACAAGGACAGTCCTCCCTGGCCCTGAAGGGTCCCTTTGTGTTGAAATTGAATTGTTGGCAGTGAGTTTGACTTAGACTTTGTGAACTCTGCATACACAGAAATAAATAGATGCCTTTAAACGTTTTTTAAAGTTCTGGAGTATACTTGTCATTCTTCTTAAAATCACAGATATGAACTGGACCTCCCTGGATACTCAAGTTCTTCAAACTTTTCCCTGAAACCTTTACATTTATTTTGCCTATTAATTTGAGCATCTTCTGGATAGCACCATATGGGATTTCATTGTGAAAACAGTTTGATTATTGGCCTTTTTATTTCATAAGTCTTTCACTTAACAAATACTTGTTCTTTTGGGTGGGCACTTGGAGGGACTGTATGATATCCTTGGTGTTGGACCTTGGGCAGAGACCAATCCTTTGCCTGGTGAGACTGGCTATCTTATTAAGGGTTTAGGAGAGCCATTCACGAGCCTAATCACACCATCTTTACAGCACATCGAGGTATGCAGTAATTATCACCACTAGAGAGAGAAGGTAACTTAGAAGCTTGCCCAAGGTTACAGAGATAGGAAGTGATGGGATCTGGGATTAAACTCGGGCCATTTTAACTTCCAATCCAGTGCTCTTCATACATTATATTTCATTGCTAACTATATACCATCCTGGCACCTGCAAAAATATGCATATTAGAAAATTAGTTGGATATATATAGATATATATACATAATTAACTTATATGAAACTAATATTCAGAAAATAAATATGAATGTAATGAGTCATGAATCAGTCTAGTAAGTACCAGGTAAATAATGAACTCTCCACTCAGATGTAAAAACGGACACAGATGGAAGTAGTCTCCTTTTCCATCACCCTACCACAATCTCCTCACCCTTTCTCATAACTCAGCAATAGATCAATGGTTCCCATGGACGGAGGAAGAAGAGTTCTTGCTCAGGGGACATTGAGTTCATGTGCATGGTGGCAGAACAATTTGGAAAAGGCTATCGATAATGGTTGTACAACACGGAGACTATAATCAATGGCACTGACTGATACAGGGAGCAGTTGATGAATCAGAGAGGGCTTTGTGGTGTCTATTTTGGCCACCGTTAAAAAAATTACACAGAAACAGCAACAAACAGGGGCTTGAACGTGTTAACTACAGCTCACACCAAAACCTCCGGCTGAATTGTCGTAAATTTGCCTTCTTTGCTCTCTGTCTCTCTTCCCTGTTCCACAAGTGCCCCTCCTGCCCCAGCCTCCATCTCTTATCCCCCTTCTCTCTCACACGTTGGAGTGTAAAGTAGACCTTGCTTTAAAAGATCAGTAGAATGTTCTCTGCTGGGATGTGTGGAGGTGAGATCTCTGACCACAGTCGGTGTTGAGGTCGTTGGTGGAATTCCCTCAGTAAGCTATACTGTGTTCACATTGTCACCTGCGAGGAGTGAGTTCACAGAACTTGTGCCGATGGCTCGCACAAGCTTGCTGGGTTATATATAGTTCACAAATATTAGCTCTACGGACATGTGTTTCTTAAGAGTGTAACTTGTTACGAGAAAGAGCCTTTTATTTGGTAACCAGTGTGAAAGCACTGACACAGTCAACACATTGAGTGGAACACATACAGCTAATGAAGACTTCTTGTCCAGCACTGCTTTGATGCAGTGTGTCACCAAGGCATGATGCCTGGTTCCGTGTGTAAAAGTCAAAGTGAGTTATGGCCCATTGGGAATGATATAATTCTTTTATCAGCTGGAAAGTCTGCCTTGGGGAATTCACCATAACCTATGTGTGTGTGTGTGTGTGTGTGTTTTACATGAGTACGTTCTTGATTTATGTTTGCACGCTGTCGGTACCCTGTTCCGTGAAGGTTTGTCTGAGGAGCCATCAGTTTCATAGGAGAAGGTGGCCATTTAATCCCTTTCCTACCAGTTTGAGAACCATCCTGCTTTTAAATGCCTCCCTGATAATTATAAAAATATGTAATATAATTTACAAGATGGAAAAGATCCATTATCCAGCTAATCCTCACAGTGCCTCTGGGGCACATGCCTAGAGATGGTCAGTCACTTGCACTTAAACATGGACTCGTGGATGCATTGTGTTGGGCTTGGGTTTTTACTTTTTAATGCCACATACCTTTGTAGAGAGGAGGGGGTTTCGAAACCTGGGTGGAAAAAATGTCATGGTCTCTTCATTCCATTGGCCCCCAAACTTGTTGAAGCCTGTGTTCCCTTAATAGAAGTGATGGAGGAGATCCCTGGTGGCATGCAGGTTATGTTCGGGGCTAGTCACCTCCGGGGTAGTAGTTTGAAACCACCGGTTGCTCTTTGTGGAAAAGAGGAAGCCGTTTACTCCCTAAAAGATGGACAGACTTGGAAGGCCACTGGGGCATTTCCACTGGGTCTTACAGAACCACAGAGAGTCAGAATTGACCCCGGAGCAGTGAGTTTGGTTTTCTGGTTCTGATTGAACTCGCGTGAGGAGGGCAGGGGACCGTCTTCTGATATACCTAGGTGATTAGAAGTCCTGTCGGGTGGCGGGATGTTTCACAAGGCACGATTCGGGTTGGTGATCCTGAACCCTGTGACTGGGTTCAAGTCTGTGTACAGCGAGTTTGTGTCTGGCGATCTGGATCATCCATCCTGGTGTCAAGAACTGAGTTGGAAAGACACTGAGTGCCTGGAAAGCTTCTGGTATGGGGGGTGGGGGGCGGGGGGGGGCGGAGGGAGCTCAATATCGCTTACTCAATATCGCAGCCTTGTCCATTGTTTCTGACATATGCCACACATGTATGGAAATCGGAAAATGCTCGCCCCGTGTCACCTAAGAGTGCTTCTGATGGAGAAGCGGCACTCGAGCCATCCAAGTACGATTCTGTGGCAGCTCTCGCTATAGGGTTTGGCACCGGCTCAGGAAAATGTACAGTTTAATACTTTAGAGCAAATAATTGCTTAGGATGCTTTAAATAGCACAGGAAATGTGTAGAGTGTTTACTTGACATTTGCTGTATTGAACACTAATACTGAAACAGACTCTTTGACCACAGAGAATGCCAGTGTAGGCGGGTGGGGGGTAGATGGGAGAAAGAGGCAGAGAAAAAAACAACTGACACCATTCGATAAAAATTAAAGGGCAAATGAGCTTTCTCATGATACAGAGATGCCAGAAAGGAAGGAAGAGAGAAGGCAAGCAAGCAAGATATAGGCTATTTATTCAAACCAGGAGCCTTGAAAGCTCAGTTCAGTCAGCTCTCTGAAAGGAGGGTGTCCCCTGACTGTAAGACTTAGTGAGCAAACGGCTGTCATCGGCTGGCATTTAATGCTTCACAGCCCTTTGCTACTCTGGTCTGTTCTCTAAGGCCCGAAAGCAAAAAAAAAAAAAAAAAAAAAAAGAGTGTCCCCTTTATCATAAAAAAGGGAGAACCAAAGCCCCCGTTTGCTCTAGCTTGGTAATCTGCACATGCTTGTGAAAGTTTTTTTTCTCAGATGACAACGCTGGCGCCCTCATTTCTCATTGCAGCGCCTTCCTTGTGCTGTTTGCCCCCTGAGTGCATCTTGAATTCTTGGGCAGCTTCCCACCCTTCCCAGGCATCCTCCTGTGGGTTTTCTCTTGGCGGGGGGTGTTGGGGGGGGATGGAGTGCGGGGGGTGGGGGGGCAGAAGGGAGGGTTGATTGCAGCCTAGAGTATCCCTGAAAGGGTGAGCAGCAGTTCTCTTTGCACAAACTGCTTCGCAGGCGCTGCGATTCTGCTGCGCCCAATGAGAAAGGCAGGGATTGTGTAAGCTACCCTGCCCTAACCCCCCCCCCCCCGCCCCATTTGGAGATATTTGAGTCAACCGTAAAGCCTTTTCCCAAAGAGTTTAAAAATCCATAT
>PVJH01049072.1:0-10498 GCA_004026705.1 Nesogale talazaci
TGACACCTTTTGCCTCGAAGCCAAGGTAAAGCGCTTTCTCTTGAAATTGCTCTTGTATAGTGTTTGCTCATAACACTGAGCAACGGTCTAGAGCACAGTGGTAATAAAAATGCTAAAAAGGTAATAAAACATGGTTTATTTTTAGCTGATGTGAGAAAAAAAGGGATGTGTGAACTGAAAACAGAATTGATAGGAATATTTATAGTGGCCAGAAAATGTTATTGAGGGGAATTTTTCCATAAGGAAGAAAACAATGAAAAACAATCAAGTCACTCAAATATGACTTTTAGAGTTCTCAAGCCTCCATCAAAATTTCATGATCAAATTAATTATTGTAATCAGTGTAATGTTCATTAGCTCTCTCCGTATCATTGAGTTCTGAAATATATTCTTGGATCCTTTTATTTTCATATTATACATGTATTTTGACAGAGCACTTTTTCTCCATTCCACTCTTGGTTCTGTATGTCGACTAATGGGATCTGAGGAATTGTGTTCATTTAGAAATTTAAAATTTTGTTCCTCAAATTCCTTTCAAATGGTATCCCACTGTAGGTTCTAATGCATTCCACTGAGCTGAGATTTAAAAGTCTTCATCTGACAGCAGAACACATGTTTTATCCAAAATGAACCATCTTTAGACTTCTGGGTGAATATAGACACTTGGATATGTGCAGAAGTAAAGACCCTCGACAAAAAAATGTAGAAGAAAAACTAACACAAAAGAAAAAAAGAGGCTGAGCCCCAGTGGCATAGTGGTTGTGCGCGGGACTGCGGCCCACTGGGCTGGAGGTTCAATTCCAGCAGAGGCTCTACAGGAGCAAAGGCTAGGCCTCCTACTCCCACCACCAGAGGGCAGTGAAACCCCCCAAAAAAATAAAAAGAAAGAAAAAAGGTGCCTGGATACTTGGAAGACAGGATGGAAGTTAAGGGTACAGAAGCCTCCATACTCTAGAGACTCTGGGTGGGAACAGAAGGTAAAGCAGAAATGGGTGGATCTGTCCCACCCTTTAATGGAGAAGGGAGGAGCCAGCCCTGCTTCTCCAGAAACCTGGAGAGCTCAGGGGAGATACAGGTCCACACACTCACAGGTCGATTGGAGCTCCAGCGTCTGCACTGAACCTGCAGGGCTGACAACCGCCAGTGTCCCCCATTTTCCTGGTGCTTTCCCAGCACCATGGCGCTCTGTTGGTGTCTCAGAGCACCTCCACTACCTTGTCACTCTCATAGGCTTGGCCCATTGCTTCCTTGGTGCTCCCATTGTTCCCACCCCAGCCTGTTAGCTCATGTCCTGCACTTGCTGAACGGCCTGGACTCCCATGGTGCTACCTGTAAATGACCAATGCCTGTGCATTACTGAGGATTGGGGGTACTACTACAATGCACGCTAAAGGGATGCTGGTCAATAAGGGAAGAACTCATAAAAGCTGTGAGAGTTTTTTACTTAAATTTATTGTTTCTTTAAAAAATTATTTTATTTTGTAGTTTCCATTTTTCCTCCTCCTTACCACTTCGTAGAGTGCACTATCCTCACATAACGCAGTCTAAAAGTAATTCTCTTGAGAGTCAAAATCTCAGGTAGCACCAGGAAAATGATTAAGGAGACATTTGTTCTGATAATTTCAGCTGATGGAGAATAATATTGGGAGATCTATGGAAGACATAGAAAAAGTCGAAGCATTACATAATTAACAATAAAAATAAATAAAATCCAGAATTGCAATCTTAAAGGAAAAGAATTAGACAACACTTCAAAAGTTCAAAATGATAATTCATGCAATGAAAAATCAAATTTCCACAATCCAATTAACAAGAATAACATAATAAAAAAGCAGAAAAGTCTGAAGAATACTTAAGCCATTTTTAGGACACTGTCAAGAGGAATAACTTACAACTCTTTAGAATTCTCAAACAGGAAGTAGCCTACAAAGACACAGATAAATAGTACAAGATTTGCTGCGAGAAAACTTATCTCACTACAGGGGAAAAAGAATGATTCAGGCATCAGAGAGAAACCCCAAAAGAAAAATTTCAAAAGAAAATCATTGTGACATTGTGTCATCAAACTTTTCAATAAAAAGGAGAAAGCGAGAGTCCTCAGAGGAGTTAGGGACTAAGAACCTTCAAATGAAAAGAATAAACTTAGATTTCTCTGCAGAAATCATGCAGGCAAGACAACAGTAGAATGATTTGTACAATACACTGAAAGAAAAAAAATTCCAGCCAGTAATTTTATATGTAGAAAAACATTTCCCAAGTTAAACTGGAGAAATAAGGATATTTACAGAGGAGATGATGATAAAAGAATTGGGGAAAATCAAGCTTTATGAAAGAACTGAAAGCAAACACTTGAGATCAACAAAAGCATCAACGTCCAGAATTTAACCTATGTAAAACAATTCAAAATAAAGTAAAATTTTAAGATTAAAAAGAAAGAAAGGAAACAGATGTCACTCTGCAATGCAGAAAAAAACTTGTGTGAATAGATGGAAAATATATCATTGTAAAACATTCAAATGGACAGGACAAGAAGTCTTTTTTCAAGAGAGGATAAATTTCATTGCCATGGAGTCAATGCCAACTGACAGCAACCCCCAGACCCTAACAGTTTACAGTAAAAATAGGGCTCTATTTCCCCACCAACGAGCTGCAAGTGGTTTTGGACCACAGGGATCACAGTCCAGAATGTAGCCATTGCATCACCAGAGCTTCATCACCACGAGAGCTTGTGTTAACCTGGGTAGACTAGAGACACATTCATAAGCACACATTAAGGGATAGGCTTATATAGAAGAGGAATGGAACATTGAGAAATTCTCCCAACTCAGTCCAGTCCAGGGTCATAAGTCCAATATTAGCCCATATGTCCCTTGTCGTCTTCAGACTCACAAAGCACATACAACAGCATCAGGAAAATCACAGGCCAGTGGATGAAGAGTCTTGTGTGATGGCAGAAGCATCTCAGTGCGGGCAGGGGTCTCTCTCTGACTCCTCCGGTTTCCAGGGCTCAGGGTCCGGTTGCATCCCTGTGGCTTGTCTGGCTCATGACACTAGAGTAGTTTCATGTGTCTTCTCCTCAAGGATGTCTCACATGGAGTCAGCCTTGTGTCTTGTCAGTAGAGTCCCAAGGGACTGAGTTAGATAGTGTCTCCGTCTCCAGGGGGGAATTACCACTTTTCCCAGAATTCTCAGGAAAAAGTTATGCCCATGCAGAGGTCTCATTGGCTAGCTCCGGAATGACAGGCTACATCTCACCCTTACCCCCTTAATCCTAAAATTGTTATCAGATTAAATGACTATCAATAGAACTCGCTAAAATGTGGGAAGAAGGGCTGAGCCCCGGTGGCTTAAGTGGTTGAGTGCGGCACTGCGGCCCATAGGTAGGCGGTTCAAACCCAGTGACAGCTCTCAGGAGCAGCATTGGGTAGCGCCCACAACCACCAGAGGCAGTGATGCCTCCCCCACAAAAAATATATGAGAAGAAAACAGGAATAAGGTATCCTGAAAGGGAGTGGGAAAACCTCATCCAAATAGAAAACAAGAAAAACACTAACCTTTTGTTTAAAAAAAGTAGGGGGAAAGGGGGTAAGAAAATTCACAAATAAGACACAGAAGGCAAAATTAGGACTATCAAAGCTAATTATACCATAAAAATAAAATGAAAGCAACAAATACACACAACTCAATGATGAAACCAAATGCAAATGGACTAAAGGGACTGTCAAGAGACAGATAAGAGAAATAGAGCGAATAAGAAAAGAATCATCAATATGCTGCTTAAAAGAAGGGCACTCTTTGGAACCAGAGGTCATCTAGGAGATGTGCCAGCCGAGTCCACTTGAGAGAAGCACACCAGTCTGTGCCACCCAAAGATGACAATAACAAAATCCAAATATGACTAAGGGCCGAGAAACGGAGCTTACATTGTGAACACTCAATTTAGGGGCGGCTCTAGGGACAGGGAGCACTGAAAATCTATTTGTAGACTATATATTCAGGCTCAGACTCTGACAGATCCCCTCTGGCCACTGTCGGGACACTAACAGCTTTGCTAACCCATAGGGATTATTGTAAACTTGCTTTTGGTGCCCGCAACTGTGGAACAGTAGGGTACAGGGTCAGTTGACGTCCTTCTTGAACCGACCTGAATTTGTTTTAGGGTTAACTATTTCTCACTTATTCCACTGTAACTGTTAAGGAAGGCAGTGTAGTGTGTTGGGTTTCTTTTCCAATGGTTAAAATTCCCAATTAGCATTTTCCTTACACCACCACAGAAGTTTCCTCCATGGTTTTTTATTTGTTTTTTCATGTTTTCATATTGCTGGTGATATTTTCTTTCTTACCTTTTATCTTTAGTTTTAACTCCATCTCAATTTTTCTTTCTGTGTCATTTTATTTGATTTTTATTGTCTGGACTCCTCGTTCACAATGTAAAGAAGAATGGATGCATAGGGACAATATCTGATGTGAGGGTTTAACGACGATGGAAGTGGGGAGGGCGAGTACACTGGAGAGCAAATAATGAATACACAGCTGGAGGACTAGAATCAATTGTGAGGATGTATATACAACTCCTTTAAAAAGCGACTTATGAACATTATGTGATTTTCATATCAATAAACTAACTTTTTAAAGAAAGAAAGGCAGCTTATATACATTGACAAAAATGGACTGAAAACCAAAAGTGGTGGGAGAAAAATCTCGGCTCACAGCACAATCAAAAAGACCCCTGAGTACAGGAGTAGCAGTATTAATCACCGAAAAAGTTTTCTTCTCTGCAAAAATCCATTATGATAGACAAAGCAAGATACTACATAATGATTACAAAAACAAGAATGTAACATGGCATAGTCCTAATAAACACCTGTGTTAGTAATGAAATACCTCCATAATATATTAATTGGAATAGACATTATCATATGATTAATTGGAAGATTCAATAAACCACTTTTAGGAGAGGAGTGATCATTTGGGAAGATATTTAATAAAGGTACAGAAACACTAACCAGCTGCATCAATCAACTGTATGACTTAGGGATATATGGAAGACACAGCAATCAACAACACAGGATACATTTTTAGTGCAAATGGAACTTCCTCTTGAGCAGATAACATGGTAGGATAAGACACAAAGCAAACCTTAATAAATTTTAAAACAGTCAAATATTACAATCCATTTTCTCAGCCTACAACCTTTACAATCAGAACTCTACAATAGAAAAAGCAAGGATAAAAATGAGATACATGGAAAATTCACAGCCACTTTTTGAAAAGTACTGGGTAATTGTTGAAATTGAAAATAAAGAGGTCTTGAAATAATTGAGAATTTAAATACAACATACCAAAATCTTTGGGACATAGCAAAAGCAGCGATCAGAAGGAAGATTTATAGTAATGATGTGTACATAGGAAACAAAAGAGAACAAAAAACCTACACTTTGAGCCAGGACGTTCAACATCCAAAACAAAAGGAACAAAAGCAAATGTTCATTAACTGAAAGAAACATCTTTAAAAATAATTTTAAATGAATTCTGAATAAATGAATCCAAAAAGGGGAAAGAGTAGAAAAAAATGAAATGTACAAAACATTATTCTTTGGAAGGGTCAACAAAATTGACACACCACTAGCAAATTTAGCAGAGGGAAAGATAGAAGTGCAACTACCAAGAAATCAAATGAGTGGCCTCACAACAGAACCATTTAAAAATAAAGATAATACCCAAACTACAAAAGACTATCATTCAACAAATTAGAACTTTTAGGTGAAAAATTTTCTATGAACACAATGTCTACACAAATTACTACTGACTGAAAAAACATCAACAGGCCCATAACAAACAAACAAAAATCAATCAATCAGGTGATTTTTATAAGGTCCAACCTAAAAGGTTCAAGGCCAGATAGCTTCACCATGGAATTCTACCTAATATTCTACCTAGAAACAAGTTGGTAGAAAATTTTCACCAATTATCCCACTATTTAGAAAGGGCCAAGAAACCCCTGAACTCATATTATGATATAAGTGAAACCCTGATCCTAAAACCAGGCAAAGACGTTAGCAGGACAAAACAATTACAGACCAATCTTCGATATAAACCTAGATGCAAATAATGTCAACCCAGTGTTGGCCAACAGATTTCAACATATCAAAACAACATCTTGATCAGATGAGATTCATGCAAGTATGGTTTACCATGAGGAAAAAGCCCACTATCTACAGTTTGAGCAACCAAAGGAAACTTCTATGGTATATAGGGATAAAAAAAATCACATAAATGGAAGAATGTACCATGTTCATGGATCAGAAGGCTGAATAGTAGGAACATTTCAATACTCCCCCCAAACCCAAACCCAACCCCAACTCACTGGAGGGGATAGATTCTGGCTCATAACAAACCTATAGGACAAACCTACGTGGCTTCTAAGACTGTCAATCTGTAGACGCATAGAAAGCCACGTCTCTCTCCCTTGAAACAACTGACACTTTTGAACTGCCTTATCTTTCTCCGATAGAACAGCTGGTAGTTTTGAACTGCTGATCTTGAGGTTGAGGTTAGGAGCTCAACACATAAACACTAAGCCATCAATCCAGATTTCAAATTCATTCTTTATAAAATGGTGGGGGGAGGGCAGAATGCTGACTTAAATGAAGAAAAAAGAGAACCAGTAATAGACAAAGAAGAAGAAGAAAACATTGTGATAATAGTTCTATGAGCCTCCAATAAAATGATTAAAGAAAAAAGAACAAAGCAGGAGGCTTCTCACTTCCCAATTTTAAAACCTGTTACAACAGTCGCATAATAAAAAGAAACCCTGGTACTTGTGCAAAGTTACCATGAAACAGAATAGAGCACTCAACAAAAAAATCGTTTACATATATATGAAGAATCTTCAGTCAAGGGCCAAAAAATCTTAAATACCAAAGTGATAGTGCTGGCAAAATAAGATATCTATCTGCAGAAGAATGAAGACTCATACCTCATGGGGATTCAAAAAGGATTATGACCAAAATATCAATCCCAGATCTATGAAGATCTTCAAGGAGAAAAGAGGGGCAAAAGTGAGGGCCATATTGCAGAGTGTACACACACTGTATTATGGAATGCCACAAAGGAAACACACATAGAAGAAAATACAGATGATGGAGACCAAGAATAAAAAGCATTTTTATGAAAAGTATTTTTTTATCTTCTGATTGCTCAAAAATAGGTCATTACTTAGAAAGTTGGGATTTATTTTCTACCTGTTTACGGTACCGATTTTTCTTCTCCTCCCCCTCCCCCAATGAATTTATACAAGAATAACTAACCCTGTCATTTTCTCCCCCAATGCTTTCTTTCTCTTTCTACCTTAAAAAAAAATTATTTACTCCAGCCAAGCTTTTCAGTCATAGTAATATTTCTTAAGTATTGATTTTATCTGCCCCTTCCTTTCTATTTTCATTGGCAATGTACAAATTTAGAACTTTCTCTTCAGTAACTGTGTGTATATATGTCTACATCTGTTTGTGTATGCATTTGTGTTGGCACACAGTCTCATTCTTTATAAATGCTTCATCTATTTTTCTTGCAAAGATTTCAAATGATACAATCTTTCATCTTTAATGTTTTGAGAATGGAGGGTAGCATACTGTTTGTAATTCCACTTCCTTTACAAAGAATACCATTCCTACTCCCACCAGGGCAGTATTGGCAAAAAAAAAAAAAGGGGGTTACCATTGCGAAATACCCTCTCTTATTTTACTTCACGTGAGATAGTTTATAAGATCATAGAAAATTAGGTCAACACAAAGCTGAAGATATTTTTGAAATATTGCAATTAAGTCTGCTGTCAATTGCTAGTAGCGAAAAATAATTATTGTGTTTAAAAACAATACTACCCTAAGGTACATTTTTGTTTTATGTTATTTTGATTAAGAAAAGAATCTAATGGATATCATGGATTTTATATAAGAAATTAGAGGCAAGGTGAGAAACATTTTTGGGATGCTTATGGTGTTTCTCATAATCCACACCCCATGAGAAGACGTAGGTTTGTAAACAAGAAGACTGTAATTGGAATCCATGTCTGCATGAGTGTAAGTCTTAAGCTCTTTGTGTTAGATCACATAACATGAGAAGCAATTTATCTATTTTAACACTTGTTATAAATTTTCTTTTCCCATAGGAGCCCCCTAAGCCAAGTTTAAGTAAATTGTTCCAGGAATTTCAGCATTCAAGGAAGCAATATAAGCTATTTGAGCACGTCCTATGCTTGCATTATTCATGACTTTGAAAATATAGACAGTTTCATGTATTCTTTTACTTTGTAGATTTGGGAACTCCCTATGAGAAATCAATAAGTGAGCATAATACTAAAGATAATAATCTTACTAGTGAAGAGCAGCATGGGTCTAAAGCCGTTCCGAAGGGAGCACTTACAATCAAAGTGCACACTGTTCGTCCTACAAATGATGGTTCTAATAGTCATGATAAAGGAGTGCCTGAAACTCTTAAGGGACCAATTAAAGGCAAGGTGAGTTCTATCCTACTAAGAATAATAATTGCACTCGTGGTCATGGAGATATGTCTAAAACTCTTCCTGAGAAACCAGTTGAAATCCAAAGATCTTTTAAGTCAGCTATTCTGTCATCTGATCTGCTCTTTGAGTTAACTGTTTCACATGCCTCCCAAGGAAATGTCCCAGAAGTTTATTTGGGTTTTGCCTTTTTCTTAGGCTCTTCCACTTAGTATCCTCCATCCCATTGTTCATCAGATTAAGGAGGATAAAGGATTTGAATAAAAAATGATGTCTTGAATAGAATCAAATGAAACAAGGGCAATGGCTTGTAAAATTATATAGGGAAATATATAAGATTGGAATTTAGACAAAGTTGGTAGTACTGAACAATTCTTTGATAGGCCATTATGGGAGGAAAACAATTAGATAGCAACACCCACTGCAGAAAGATATGAGGATAGATAGAAGAGGACTCAAAATTCAAGGGGGAAATTCGTTTGAAAAGATTGATGAATAAGAGAGGAAAAAGGAAGAAGGAGTGAATAGATTAATTGAACAAGAAACAAGATGAGAGAGATTAGTAAAATCTGTCCAATCTTACAAAAATAAATAATAAGGTGGAATGACAACCAGTAATTTTACTGCAATTTGTCAAATTAGTGAAGGATATTAAATCAAGAGCATGCAGGAGTCAAAAGTTATACTTGTGACATTAATACATGCTATCATCATATGACTTGTCAGAAAGATGAACAAAGTGTGTGCAAAGGACATCTTGGTCTGAGCAAAGGGGTAGACGTGAAAAACCGCAGGATAAATGAAGTGGGGAGCAAGGGTATGCAATGAAATTGGATACATTTATTAGGGGCAAACTTTCACCTTCTCATTATAAGAGGGTTTCCTGATATATTTTTTAAATCATTTTATTGGTGGCTCTGAAAGCACTTGTAACATTCCATAAATTGATTGTATCAAGCATATTTGTACCTAAGTTGCCAATTTCATTTCCCAAACATTCTCTACTTAAGCCCTTGGTATAAGCTTCTCTGTGTTCCCCTCCCCATCCCCTTCATCCTTGATCAAGTTTATATTGTTATTATTATTTTGTATCTACATGGTCTGCTGTTTCCCTTTACCCACACTTCTGTAATTCATCCCCCCACCTTAGGGGGGTGGTGTATATCCAACTCTGTGATAGGTTCCCCTTTTCACTCCTCTTTCTCTACCCTCTGACCTTCCCCCCACCCTTCTCCTACTATCGCTTCTCCTACTCCTGTTCCTGAGGGGTTAGCATGACTTACAGTGGCCGAAACACTAAGGAGCAATCGTGGTGAGTCTGAATTCTCCTGGTTCCAGTTGGTTATGGCCATTCAGTTTCCAGTCTGTATCTTATTTTTGTTGATTCCCTCCATCAGATTGCTTTCTGTGTGTACTGCATTTTATTTATATTTAATGTTGTCAGAAATTTTCCATTTTATCCATTATCCTGGTGTTTTTATATTAATGATGTTCAACTTGTAACAATGAAAATGCATCGTGCATATCAGATATTTACATTACAATTCATAAGAGTAGCAAAATTACAGTTGGTTGAAGTCACCAGGAACTGTATTAAAGGGTCATGACTCTAGGAAGTTGTGAATCACTGATCTAAGCAGATGTGAGCATCCCTCCTCCAAAGTGACCTGTAGCATACACATATCAAGAAGATGGTACATGGTTCTTGGACACCAGTCGAGCTCTCTTAAGTGGCCTGGCTGCCCTGAACCACAAACTGGGAGGCCTGAAAACTGGCAACTGTGTCCATCATGGTCCTTTTTTTGAGAGGAGGGTTTGACTGTTGGTTTTTAATCATAGATGTTCTTCTGGTTAAACACAATAAATTTTAATATATTGGAGAAGGGGCTTTTAAGAGATGTGCTAGTATTTGTAAGCTAATGAGAAAGTGAGTCTCACTGAGAGATGGAGAAACGGTCTTGGCTGTAGTGGTGGGTGCAG
>PVJH01049073.1:0-10495 GCA_004026705.1 Nesogale talazaci
GCCGCCACCCCGGCCGAAACGCAGCCTGTGTTAGCGATTCTCAATAAATGGCATTTTATTCTTGAAATTCAAAGCAAACAAAAAATCCTCATGACCCAATTCTACAAGACAAGCTTTGCAACCAGTTTTATTGACATCTAGGTCGCACACCGTATGGCCTGGTGGCTTAAGCGCCTGAAACAGCTGTGCAAGTGTCACCACCTTTGGTTCTGAGCTTTTTCTTCATTCTTGTCTCAGGACGATTCACCCCCATCACCAGCCCCAACCCCCACCTCCTCATTGTCTCCCTCATGAACCATCCACCTAGTTACAGTCCCTCTAGATCTGCTTATCCTGAGTGTCTCTCTCTCTCTCTCTCTCTCTCTCTCTCTCTCTCTCACACACACACACACTAACAGCAGCAACAAAACACAGCCCAAAGAAACCTCAGTCCAAGGGAAAGCAGGTAATAACTAAAAACAGGCCGCAAGGCGGAAATGACCATCTTAGATTTGACCTCACTGTATCTGTTGCCGTCCACTCTACACTGCTCTCTGTGGGGGGCAGCACGGCTCAGTCCCGGCTCCGCAGACCCTGCCCCCCCCCCCCCCGGGAGGCTCCGTGTGCGTGCATTCCGGCCTTCACTGGCGTCCATGGTAAGGGGAGCGTTTGAGTGACATTGTGTAGGAACTGCCCCTCCCTGTTCCAACTTGTGTGCAGTCCACTGAGAGACAAACTTAGAAATTTCCCGGGACAGCCTGCGTTCCACACACAAAGACAATGGAAACACTAAGAAGTTCTAAGGGACGTTGATGATGGGCACCTGGGATCGAAAACTCAACCGCAATGTCTCCTAGTTCATTCCAGCTTCAGCAAACGGGACATCCCGGCGGAGAACAACCACCCGGTCGGTTTCTGAAACGCCCTTCTACGGGAGCAGAAAGCCTCGGCTTCCTCCCGCCGAGTGGCCGGTGGCTTAGGACTACTGATCCTGTAGTTAGTGACCGGTTATGTAAACCCACCACACCACCAGGGCCCCCAGACTTGGAATAGAAGGCACCCCAATCAGACCGGTCTCCATGGAGACGATTCTGACGCCTTCACACAGAGTGACCCTGCCGCCTGCAATTGCAGAACTCACGGAATCGCAGCCCAGCGCTGAGCCGCTTGCTGCACCCAGGGACCCCAGACTTGGGCCCCAACTTGACAGTCACGAGATGATGTGGCCCCTCCCCGACCAGTGTGGGGGTTTAAATACAGCGCAGCACCATCTCTCGATGCCCCACCTGCCCAGGATTCCAAGAACTAGAGTGAGGAGAGGCGGCCCACAGACCCCCACACCGGGCTGCCAGGGCCCGCTCTCAGAGCCCTGGTGGCATGTGGGGCTTAAACTCCCTCCCCCAGGGCACCACGGTGTGGGATGAGGGGGTCTGGGGGCGGGGAACTGCTGGCATCTGCTCTGTCAAGGGTGAGGTGGAGAAAACCCCATAGGGGTGCTCTGCTCCATTGGGGGGCTCCCAATGAGCTCCAGTACCCAACCAAACCATGGTGAACGCTTCAGCAAAGAAATGGAGTCACCCCAAGGTCACGAGGCATGTCCATGTGGTGGGAGAAGCAAGCCCCTCACATAGGAGACCCCTATGCTAGAAGGCCAGGAAAAGGTCTCATGGAAAGAACATTCCTGGGAGGTCACTTCCGCCGGTGGGGGCAGGGCCTCGTCCCAGCTGGATGGCCGGTCCACGGGGACTTGGGCAGGAAGAGCACACACACTGCCCTCCAGTGGGTGCCGACTCCCAGCCACCCTGCGGACCACGTGAACTGCACGCACCTCCTGAGAGGAGCTCTCTCACGTCTTGGGCAGCCTCACCTTTCTCCCAGGGAGCAGCAGGTGGGCTTGAACCGCTGCCTGTGCCAGCAAACCATCACTTAACCACTACCCGCCAGGGCTGCTTAATGTGGGTGAATAGAGAGACCAGATAAAGTCGGGATGAAATGGAGCTTTTATCACTGCTGCCAGCCCAAGCCGACCTCCACAATGTCCCACGAGCGGAATGAAGAGGGCAGGGGAAGGGTTCCTGGGCTGGAGCCAGATCCTGGGTGCTTCGGTGAGCTGGGTGGGCTCTGACCCTGCCACCGCCCCATGCATTTTCCTCACTGGTCTGTGAGCTCACAGGAGAGGCGCGTGTTTGGTGGGTTTGTTTGGCAAAGGTGAAAGCCTTGGCAGATGGCCACCTGATCTGGTCATTCGTCTTCTTTCCTCAGTAGCTGGTGACCTCAGCCCTCAGAAAGTGGTCTCCCTGAAGTGTGACCGGCTGGAGTGCTCGGTCTGGGGTGGCACCTCCCTGGACTGGCCTTATCTCCAGCATTTCCCAAGTGTGCCCGTGGAGGTCCCTGACCCAATTTGTCCGAGCGCCTGCCTCCTCTGTGGGTGGTCCTGAACAAGCCATTGGCCATCCTCTGATCATGGGCCCCTCGGACAGAGCCTGGGGTCCAAGTCTGGCCCAACACAGCGGAAAGTCGGCCCAATACAGCTGAAGGTCTGGCTTTGTCAGGAGTGGGGGCTGCAGTGGCCAACTGGTTGCATCTGGCCCCAGAGGCCAAGCCTTCCCAAGCGTCCTGGACTTGGGCAGCTGCAGGGCGGTCTTCGGGAGAGGGTAGCTGGTGGACTTTGGGGCCCTGAGTTGTCCTGAGGTGTGATGGGGCGGGTGGTGGCCCCTCCGCACCGTCCCCTACAGCTGGAGCTGCAAACTGTGCGGGAGGAGGGCTCCTGGGGGCTGGAAGGGCTGGGGCTGGGCGTGGATTCCAGGAGTGGGCGGCAGGCACAGGTGGGGGGAGAAAGAAGGGAACTGAGGACAACTCCGCTGGGGCCTAGACTTAGGTCCTGACCTGGGCGTCCGGTGGGGGGCACTGGCCTGTGGAGGGGCGGAGAAGCAGGTGGTGATTTCGGGCTTTCGTGCAACAGCGCCTCTCACCTCCCGCCCCAGCCCCGACCACCTCCCTCTACCCCCGCGGCCCAACCCTCAGCGTGCCCACCAGACCCCACTGCTGCTTCAGGGAATAGCCCCGAGTACCCGTCTGCACCCCAGGCCTTAACATGCTGGCCCCAGGGCGCACCAGCCTGGAGGTCTTTCCCACCTGCAGACGGCTCTGTGGGAGGGGGCAGACAGCCCCACAGCACATCAGGCCACACCCACACATCCAACGAGCCACCCCTCCCACCCCATCCCAGCAAGTCACACCCAGGACCCCTCCTTCCCTGTCCCTGGCAGAGCACACCCTACAACCTCAGTAGGCGGTATCCTCACGCCACCTAGGGCTGTGGTCCCTCCACAGGCCACACCACCATCCCCCCTCTCTTCCCCCAGAAGGCCACTCTGCTCTCCCACAGGCCACGCCCATCTAATTTTCCCCAGCCGCCCACACCATTCTCATGGACCACGCCCATCCTCGGTTTCCCACAGGCCACGCCCTCTCTCTACAGCCCCGCCCCCGGCCCTGCTCGCTGCTGATTTTCTCTGCAGTGCTGTGTCCACCAGGTCACTTCCTGCGCCTGGTCCTCACTCCCTGCTCTGTGACCCCGAGGGGACTGGGCACTTTTCCAGATCCTGGCCCCCAGGTGTGCAGACTGGTTGAGACTAGAGCAAGGCCTCTCTCTCTCTCTCTCTCTCTCTCTCTCTCTCTCTCCCCAGTTTCTCTGCCTTGCTGTGGGGCCTGGTTTGGGGTCACAATCTGTCTGGACCCTCAAATGCGCAGCCTAAGCAAGGGACCGGGAGCCCCTCAGTGCAGAACCCCACTGCCCACAGCCCTGCCCTGCTGGCCGGAGGGGAAGGGGCTGTGGGTGTTGCGATGGAGAGGGGCCAGACTTACCGTCCCCATTGAAGACAGGGACTGTCTCCAGGTGGAACTGCTGGACATAGTCTTGAAACCGCCTCAGCCATTTGGGGTCCCCCGGCGTTGTCCGTGCTGAAACCAGAGGCCTGCCTTGAGGGCTGCCATCTTGCAGTTCCCAGTCCGCCCGCCTGGCCGCCTGCTGGATGGGAACTGCGCCACTGTGACATTGTCCCTACGAGACCGCAGCCCTCCTGCCCTCAGCCTGGACTGCTCTGGCTGCCCTAGCTCCCCTCACCCCCCTTCTTCCTGCCCCCATCACCCATCCTCCCCCTCCCGCTGTGATCTGACCCCACCATCCCACTCCTCCTGCCCCCAATCTCTCCCCAGCTGCCCTGCCACAACCCCCATCCAGTCCCCCATTGCTACGCCCCATTGGCTGGCTCTCTGGACAGGAAGAGGGAGGGGCTCCCTGCCCGGAGAGCCAGGGCTTCCTGTGGGAGGCGCTGCAAGAGGGAGGGATGAATGAATGAACAAGTGAACGAATGCAGGAATGGCGCTCCCCTGCCCAGGGGCGGGACCACAGGGAAAGAAGTGTGCACTTGGGGCAGCTCCAAGCAGACCAGCCCGTGTGCATGGGCCGGGTGCCTTGTGGCCCCCTCCGTCCAGGCTGAGCTGGGCCGAGCATGCCACCTACCCAGCAGTGCCCACAGGGCGTGGGTCTCGCCGTCCTGCTCCACTCGCACGTACAGAAGCAGGCTCTCGTAGTCGGTGCCCACGACTCGCACCAGCACTCGGCCGACGGCCTCAACTGGGGGAGACACTGGGTGAGCCCCTGCCCAGCACCCTCCTTTGTCCCCCCCTCCCCGCTGTCCATTGGACCCTGGCACCGGCCCTTGGAGTAAGCAGGTACTCACAGGTGCCTTGGTACTGGCCCTGCTGCCCAGTCGGATGGACGGTGACATCCAGGCCTTGGCATACCCCCTGGCCCCTGGGAAACACAGAGGATGACCTCATGGCCAAGAGCCCTGCCCACCGCCCTGCTGGGCCCAGTGCATGGTCGATTCAGGGACTGGGAAGAACTGGCTGAGAGCCCTGGCGTCCAGCCATCCTCTGTGCAGTGGCCTGACTGTGAGGGCACAGCCCACAGTGCCAGAGGGCTGGAGGGTCCTGGCAGAGATGGGGAGTCCAGGGGTCCTTGGACCCCGTCTGTACGGGAGGATGGAGAGGAGCTTGGCTAGGAGCCCCACTCTCCCCCTTGGTCCAGGCACCCCTGCTCCTATGACCCAGTGTGCAGATGAGGCTGGGGGAGGATCAAGACAGGTGCTGTGGCGGGGTGCTGCCCGCTGTGGCCCTCTGTGTTCTCTGGCACCACCTGTATATCAGCTCCCTCTCCCTACCCCCTCAAAATCACCCCTTTCCCACTCTGTGCACCCCCACATTCCTGACCCCCAAGCATCTCGAAGAGCTCTCCAGAGCCCACGCCCCTGGGGGATGGTCCCAGCTGGAGGGGCCAGCTGGCAGGTAGGGGCACAGAGTTCTAAAAGAGCTGAGGCCCACACAGAAACCCCCCCCCCAAGAAGCACAGCTATCCTGCCCCCCCACTCCCCAAGTACCTCCCCCCCCACTCTTAGGCTCTGGGGCGCTCTGTATGGTGCCCAGAGAATGCCCCGAGCTGACAGGTCCGCTTGTCCTGGTCACCTGGGGTCCCCGAGTCTGAGGACAGGGTCACCGAGCAGCTGCAGGATGGAGCTTACTTTACCTCCAAAAGAGCAGGAAATCCAGGCCCCCTTGTTCTGTGGTCCGGATGGAGTGCAGGGAGAGCCTCAGTGGGTCGTCTGGGGACACCAGGCCTGGGTGGGTGGCAGCAAGCTGGAGGGTCACCCATCGTCCCTCTGCCTGCAGGGGGCAAGGTGTAGGGGTGCGTGGGAGCAGGGATGAGCATGGCGGGGTTAACTTGCAGGACTGAGGGTGTAGCTGGGGGAAGG
Organism: Nesogale talazaci; assembly: GCA_004026705.1. Classification (NCBI taxonomy): domain Eukaryota; kingdom Metazoa; phylum Chordata; class Mammalia; order Afrosoricida; family Tenrecidae; genus Nesogale; species Nesogale talazaci. Next base: position 5,796 of record PVJH01049073.1, read on the forward strand.
AGCAGGGGGGAAGGTCCTCGTGGACGCTGGCTCCTGGATGGACTCCAGGCTCAGTCTGAGGCATGGTGGGAGCCTGGCCCTCCTCTGCCAGGACACCCTCTCTGCCCTCCCCTCCCCTCCTTCCCCCTGTGGGTTCCATGTCTCTTCCCTGGGCTCAGAGGGGGTGAGGGAGACTGGTACCGCCCTGAGGTCAGAAGGGACCTAGGTCAGGGGGAGGCAGGACTCTGGCCCTGAGTCTGTACCACCTGCGTGTCCCTGAGTGGTGGGCAGGCTCCCTTGGGCAGTCGGCTGCTTGGTGTGGCTGAGAGAAGGACATGCCCCTGATTGCTGACCTTGGAGGGAGGAAGGACCCCCCAAATCCCCCTGGGCCCAACAGAGTTGGACCAAGAGGACAGAGAGGGTCCAGAAGGACAGGGAGGGGGCTGCCCTCCCACAACCCCCTCTCACATAGTGCTTTTCACTGCCCGGCATCCCCTAGACGCCCCCTCACGTGTCCTGGTCCCTGGGCGGTGAGGGCCCGCCGAGAAAACTACCTTCTGAGCCTCGAAGTCCTGCTGGAAGGGCACTTCCTCCAGGGTCTGCTGGGCGCCGGCCAGGCCCAGGGTCAGCAGCAGCAGCGGCCAACTTGTCAGGGCCATGTCTCTGCTCCTGTGTGTGCCACCTGATTCCCCGGCGAGGGCATGGCCAATGTAGGTCGCCCTGCTGCGGGCAGGGCGGTTAGTCCGGTCGGTTTCACAGCTCCGTCACTGGAGATTGCCTGCCTGCCCTGCCCTGCCCTGCCCGGCCTCTCACCTGTGGTCTCAGCCCCCAGCTTTGGGCTCAGGGTGGGGTGGGGGTGCGGGGGGGCGGGGGGCAGAGGGGGTGTATTCTCAGGACATCCTCTGCGTCCCCGATCTGGACTTGCCGGGGAGGGGGCTCAGTGTGAACGACGGTCATGTCCTCTGCAGCCCCCTGCTGTCCGGGGCCAGGAGCCCAGCACCCCGTCCTCCATCCCCTGCTCCTGGCCTGCTTGGGCAGGGGAGCCAGGCCTGAGGTCGCCCTGGCTGGGAGGAGGCACGTGTGACAGGCCCTGCCCCCAGCAGGCCGGTTCTCTCTCTGTGGTTCTTCGGGCCTCCTCTCAGCCTCTGTGGGCCCAGTGCCCCCGGGGCTGTCTCCGCACATCCTGGTCTGACCGTCTCAGTGCAGACACCTCCCACTCCACACACTCTGTTCTTTCCTCTCCTCTCTTTGAACTCTTCGGGGCAAGACGCAGGCTGGAGCTCAGGCCACCACCACCTCTCCCTCAGCGCAGGGGTGCCCGGGGCCAGGGGGCGGTGCGGTCTTGGCCAGTTGTGTGCTCCATCTCTCGGGAAACGCCCCAATCCCGAGGCCCACCAAGTTGGCACGTGTTTGGAGGACACTGTCCAGCCTTGGCTCTGCCCCACCCGCCGTACTCCTCGTGGACAGCCAGGCCGACTTGCCCTTCTCTCCTTGGGGCGTGGGGCCTTGCTCCTGGGGGCTGGGGGTTGAGCTGAGAGTGGTTAGGTGCTCCCCCTCCCCCCGCCGGAGAGGAGAAGCTTGCCTGGGACCTCTGCCCCCCTCCCAGGGCACTGCCTTGGGCTCGTGGGGCAGGGTGGCAGCCTGGGCTTGTAGACCCAGCTGCTCAAGCAGGCGCTACTGGGGGTGCCTGGGGGCAGGGGCAGGTCTGGGCACAAGCTTGAGGCCCAAGATATGGGTTGGAAACCCCTGTCCCCACTGCACACACAGGTCACCTGGTCTGATGCCTGTCCTGACCCTTGGTGGGTGGGAGGGGGGGTGCCATCTCAGGAGACCCTGCCACTCCTCTTGGAGAACTGTGACTGAGCTGGCAAGCCCCTTGTCCTGTCCCTGTATCCCACCCTGTGTCCACCCTCCTGAGGACCTGGGTCAGGACCCCCATGCCCACACCCCTGGGGGCTTCAGGAAGGGTTTGGGTGTGCTGGCTTCAGGGCCGCTGAGGGAGGCAGTTCCTGTCCTGATGTCCCGGGCTGGGCCATGGGAGCCAGGTGGCCTCTCGGGACACAGTGACTCAAAGCTGCACCCCAGGGGTGTGGGGGAGGAGCTGCCGAGGCCAGTGACTGCCATATGTGGGTCCATCTGGACCCTGGCCTGGAGGCGGGGGTGAAGGCCCTGTGAGTGTGGCTCACGCTAGAGCGGGTGCTGTGTGTGGTCAGCTTCCGACTCACTCTGACCCCGGACACAGCTGAGGGCACAGCGCCCGGCTCCGCGCCTCCTTGCAGCCAGCTGGACAGTCTAGTCTAGAGGTGTCGGTGGGCCCCGCCCAATCTGTTCAGGGCCCTATGGACACCAGGGAAGTTTTCTGAAGAGCGTCCCGTGGACCAGGCTCTTTAAGAGGAGGCGCAGGTGAGGCGGTGTCATGGAGCAGAGGCTGGGACCCTCAGGGTCTTCTCACGCGCGGGCCCACAGTCCGTGCTCCTGGAAGTGGCAGTCAGGACCTCAGACGGTGCCTCGTGCCAGGTCCGGCTGCCGCACCGGCCTCTTGATGTGCATGGGTGAGCCAGAGCGTGACTTTGAACGCCACGGCGGGCCGGACCCTGACCATGTGACTGACTCCCTGCTGCCCCGTGCACACGCGTGGAAGAGCGTGGAGAGTGCTGGCCACGGCACGCGGGAAGGACCAGGGACTGCTGACAGCACAGAGTGGCCTGTCGTGAAGAAGCCCGGGCAGAGTCAGGGGAGGACGCCTGGTCTGGTTGGTGGAGGGCAGCGAGGACGAGGAAGGCCCTCACTGAGATGCAGGGTCACCGTGGCTGCGTCCACGGCTCAGGCGCAGGAACGATCGTGTCTCGCTCTGTGGATCAGGGGTGCGTCGATGGCCCCCCCCAACAGCAGCACCAAGAGTCCCTTAATTTCCCCGCATCTCCACCTGTGTGCAGGGATGCCAGGCACCCTGGTGGCACAGGGGCTGTTTATGACCCTGAGGCCAGAAGCTGCTCCTGAGGCGGAAGACCAGGCTGCCCCTCCTCTAAAGAGCCACAGCCTTGGAGACCCTGGGGGGGGGGTGTGTCTCTGCCCTGCAGGCCCCCACATGGGGGCCCTCGTGGACAGAGAGGATGAAGGGGAGGAGAAGGTATGGGAAAAGGGAACAGGGAGGGGAGGGAGAGGAGTTGGGGGAGGAGGAGAAGCCCAGCGAGAGCCTGAGAGGGGGAATGAGGGCGAGAGAACCCCTTTATTCTGACCAAGCCTTATATGTATCTTTTGGAGACAGGCAAGTCCCCCAATCACAGGCAAGACACACGTCACAGGAAAGGGCTGCCCTGCAGGTTATACAGCAATGAGGGGGATGATCCAGGGGTGCACACGTGCTAGGAAAGGGAGGTCTGTGACAAGGGAAGACCCCGGGCGCCTGCACATTGGCAGAGCAGGTTTGTCTGGTTCTCTGGCTCTTCAGAGATCATGTACAGTACTGTGTGAACTCTGCCTATGGGACAGGCTTCAGGGAGAGGCCATCTCTTGTGATATACCAGCAGGGAGGGGCCCTGCAGTCAGAGGCCTGGCCGGCTGGAACCTCTAGAGAGAATGTCTCTACGCAGCTGAGCTCCCACCAGATGCTGGAAAATGCTTACTAATATTTGCTTAATATTTTGGAGGAGATAGAACTGTGGACAAGTGTTATCTCCATCTTCCCTCCCCCACACAAGTTCCGTGGCAGGGTCCCCCTCTCTGGAGCCTGCTGCCCCAGTGTCTGCTGTTCTCAGGGTCAGCTGTCATCTTTCTCTTTTCTCCCCGACACTCAGACTCCGGGGGCTCCGCTCTGGAGACTGGGGTCCAGCAGGTTCCCTCGCTGCCCTGCTCTGGGTCCCGGAAGGGGCAGCAGTCTGGGGCCAAGATGCCTGTCCTGCGAACCTCTGCCCGTAGTCCGAGCTCCCCAGGGGGGTCCAGTCTGGAGCTGGGCTGCCACCCAGACCCCCTCCGCTGCCACCCACTGCCACCACGACAGAATACATGACAGGAGCCCCTGGTGTTGCTGCAGACTGGTTTATTGTATGAAGGGGTGGGGCGGGGCGGGCGGGTGGCCTCAGTGGTGGAAGTGTGGGGTGCTGGCGCCGGTCTGCCTCCAGCTTCAGGGTGCTTCCTTGAGGACCTGGGGGCCAGACTCCGTGGGCTGCCTGCCTTCTTCTGTCCTCTAGCCACCCCCATCCCTCAATGTAGGGACTCACCACCCAGGACCTGGCTTCAGTGTCGATTACCCCTCCCACCACCCCTCCCACCACCCAGGCCAGTCAGCTGAGCCTTGGGGTTCCAGGCCCTTCGGCCCTGCTCCTGCCCACCCCGGGGCTCCTACCCTTTGGGGGCTCCTACCCTTTGGGCCCTCCGCCCCCCACCTGCCACCTGGGGGCTTCCAGCGCTGCTGCCCGTGGGGACAGGGGCTGGCGGGCATCTGGAGGAGTCCTGCGATAGCCCAGGCAAGAATGGCCTGGGAACAGGGTCCCCCTGACCCCGGAAGCAGGGAGCAGAGTCGGGGGGGGTGGGGGTCTCATCACCTGGGCCCCTGGGCGGAGCCGACGGCCCTTCCTCTAGTAGCCCTGGGAGGAGGCGCAGGTGGCTGTAAGGCAGAGAACAGCGTGAGCCGTGTGGCCTCTCCCCTCCCCCCTCGCGGGTTGTCTGCAGGCCGGCTGCCCAGGGGTGCCCGCACCCCTCCATTCTCGCCGCCCACAGAG
>PVJH01049074.1:0-10493 GCA_004026705.1 Nesogale talazaci
TATTTTGTTCAGTTGTACATAAGATCACTATGATTCGGCTGAGCCCCGGTGGCGTAGTGGTTGTGCGCAGGACTGCGGCCCACTGGGATGGAGGTTCGATTCCAGCTCCACGAAGCAAGGGCTGGGCCTCCTACTCCCACCACCTGAAGGCAGTGATGCCAAAAAAAAAAAAAAAAAGATCACTATGATTCAGAACTGACGCTTCGGCACCTAACGATAGTTTCTAGAATTTTGAGATAACATATTTTTTTGAATGAGCCACCCCTTTTGTGGGAGCTTACTACAGTAGCCCTACAGAAATCATATTTGACCCTACCATTACATCTTAAGATCTCACTTTTACCTTGCTTTAAGGTGGAAGGCTTTCATCTCTTAATCACTAAGTCGTTATTTCACCAAATCCTCATCTCCCAACCTTCTATCTTGGATCACTCCTTCTTATTTTGAGGACATTCTTGTCATTAACTTCTCCTCTTGTCTTTACACCCCAGACATTCTGCAATGCACATTTCACATCCTAATCATTTTGGAACCAATGGACCATCATCTCTATTTCTCTCTAGTTAATAGTTTCGAATTTCACCTTGAACCAATGCTGAATGAATCTGATTTTAGCTACACAATGCTTGTGTCTTGTTTCCTAATTAAGTTTTTAATAAATACCCTAAATGGCAAGCTGATTAACCCTAATTCTTTGTAACTAATGTCAACACAAGGATACCGTCTGAAACTGCTGTTAAAATGGCCATTTGCTAGTACAAAGGTTGGCAGTGTGAATTGAGAAGAGCCCCACAGCGGAAATATGTAGTAGCCTGCTTCTTTAGAGATACACACCCTCAAGAAACCCTGTGGAGCCGTTCTGTTCGATCTTAGAGGTTTGCTATTGCATGTAACCTTGAAGGCCGTGTGGAATGTCAATGTGTATTAAGACATAATTTTAGAATCTTTCTTTTAAGAAATTCAACCTAGCAATCACATCATGAGTAAGCATTTCAAATAGTCTCTACTTGTAACTTGGAGCGATTTGAGAAACATATCTTTGATTCTACCTCTATCTCACAGTTTATAGAGAAAATAGACAGCATCACACCAAAACTCTTCAATTAAAAAACATAAATATATGCAAAAAATTGTACTCAATTCTTCCCTCTTTAAGAAAACTCCTCCCACTGAAAGATACACCTCTATCTGTTCTCTTTTCATCCTGGGTGTACTGTATTCTCACCTGTTCAAGAAAGTTATCCCCAAACCCTGATTTTCTTCTTGTCTCCTGTCTCTTCCCTCTCAACATCTAAATATTTATGAACTTCTTATTTTTGACATTATTCTCCCCCTTCCAGAAGTTCTATTATTTCTGAAAACGTGAGGACTCCTTTCTAATACATTTTTTTTATTATTTTATTGGGGACTCATACATAGCTTATCACAATACATGAATACATGTACTGTGCCAAGCATCTTCACATGCCTGCTGCTGTCATCACTCTCCAAATGTCTGCTTTTCCACTTGAGGCCTCGATATCATCTTTTCATCCTTCCCCCTCCATCCCCACTCCTCCCCACCAATCCTCAATACTTTATAAATTATTATTATTTTTTCATACCTTACACTGCCCGATTTCTTCCCTTGCCCATTCCTCCAATGACCATTCTCCAGATAGGAGGTTATGCATAGATCCTTGTAATTGGCCCCCGCTGTCTACCCCACCTTACCCTCCACCCATCTGGTAACTGCACTCTCACTACTCCTGAGAGGTTCATCCGTCCTTAGTTCCCCATATTTCTCATAATCTGGTACATTTTTCAGTTTATCTTCCACAAATTTATTACATGCCAAAATTATGTTTAAAAGGCGTTATAGCTAGCTTGACTTGATTTATTCACTTCTATATCCACACACCTTAGGATTCAACTTCTAAAAGAGTTATGTTCACAATAGTTCAGAGAAACATGCTCCTGCTAAACAAATCAAGTTCTAACATAAGGAAGTGCTTTTATGTCACTGGTGAACACACATCTCTCTTATCCTATGAATTCTCTTCCTAGAATTGAATATAGCTCTCCATTACCTTTCCCCATAGACCTAGTCTGTGATTTTCATGACATTTTCTTTTATATCTTTGTCATTTTATTCTTCTGACCAACACAAGCCCAGTGTTCTTTGCCAAGTAAAACGCATGAAATTTTGAACCTTTGCTTTATTATTATGTACATGACTTTTGGAAGCCATTGTTCAGTGACCTGCCTTTGCTTTTTACCTCATTCTTTTTTTTCTTCTAACCCTAACTCTCACCCTAATCTCACCTCATTCTTATCCAAGGCTTTTTTGTGTAGGCATATACATAGACCAAATTCTTACCACCACCAAGCCATTTCCAACTCGTAGTGACAGTGGAACTGCTCCAATGAGTTTCTGACACTGTAACTCGATCTGGGCACAGAAACCTCCTCTCTCTCCTGGGGAGCAGCTGGTGATTTCCAACTGCTGACTTTGTGGTTCACATCCATGGAGAACCCCTGGTCACACAGTGGGTGAGTGCTCAGCTCCTAACCACCGGGGCTGGCAATTCGAATCAAGCAGGAAGCTCTGCGGGAGAAAGAAGGGACGGTTGTCCGACCTATTGTGATAACTTTAGACACTAAAGTGAGGAGCCCCAGTGTCCCACTGGGTTGCATACTAGGCTGCTCACCCTGAGGTCAGCAGTTTGAAACCACCAGCATATCCACGGTAGAAAGATAAGGTTACCTTTTCCTATAAAGACTTCCAGTCTTAAAAACCCACATGGGTTTTCTATTTCTCCTCTAGGGCCACTCTGAGTCAGCATTGATTTAATAGCAGAGAGAGAATTACAAGTCCGAATGAGCATATTGGCAATGGTTTTGATGCTTTAAAAGATAATTTTCCTTTAACCAGATGTTCCTTATTGAAATACTGCCTGGATATTCAGTTTTTGCCTTCACAGTGAGTCCTAGAACTTAGATACTCCAAAGTGAAAGGCAGCATTTTATTTACTCAAATTCTTACACACTGCATTTGATGTCATGAGGAACTCAGTTCCAGAAGGCAGCTGGCAGACAGATTGCTCTCAGTCCTGCAGAATATTTCTGTCATGGATCATCAGAATCCAGGTTGGCAGAATGATACTGGCATGCTGAAGCAGGGTGATTCCTCATCATATTGTAATGCTAGTCTACAATCCACCAATTTGAGCGTAGTTGCTCACAGGAAGTCCTGTGGGTCATCTATGCCCCCAATGTGTTCCACCACAACACCTGGTCTGTACTGGAGACAACATGTGTCCATTATCATGGCACTTTAGACTGCTTGCATCCAGAATAATCAGTGCATTTCCTCTTCTGGATCCATGGCTTTGGTTCAGGCAGCTTCAGAGGATGATTGCTATTATCTCCCTGAATGTGCGTTCATATTCCTTATCTGAAAAACCACTCAAACCTTCCAATCTAAATGGGGCTTCCGGAACTAGCCTAAGACAGGGCAAAATGAGGAACAGGCATTCTCTGTATAGATGAATCTTCTTTTCTTGCCCTGCAAACAGCTGCCTATCCATTATCCTCTCGGAGGGTGATAGATGAAATGCAAGGTTGATCTCAATACAAGAGAGATCCACTTTAAGAATGTAGTGATTGCAGCCTAACGAATTAAGGAAGAGATGTAGGTAGGATTATTGTTGACATTGCCCTGTTTACTCTGAGGAAGCTCTCAGATACATGTGATCATGTAACAGTATGAAAGCTCAGGGACACCCTATGGGAGAGTCATCCGATGACAGTATAAACAGGCAGCAGGGAAAATGTTGCAGTGTTGGGAGTAGTGCTATAACGAGCATTAAATAAATGTCATGAGCTAATTCCAGAAAAAAAAAACGTTGCTCCTATGCAAACAGAATTTTAAAATCATGATATTGTGATAACAATTGCCATATTGTCCTCATAGTAGGAGATATAAAATTGTTCAGAAGTAGCACAAGCACATTTGACTATAAGGAACAAAGAAGGAGAATTATTTAGAACTCAAAGGAAATGGTAGAGATGATAACTGAACAAAAAAAGAGACTGCTTTATCCCACTAAATATGAAACAAAACTGTAGCTCTTTTCTAAAACTTATTCTAGAAGGATCATTCACAGAGGCCTATGAATTTTGTGACATATACTCCTACCTATGAATCCATCACTTATCTGTCAGTTTGACAGCGTATAGTAGCTCGTGTGTTGCTGTGATGCTGTAGTTTATGTCATCAGTTTTTCAAATACCAAGAGGATAACCCAAGGTGAACAAGTTTCAGTACAGCTCCCAGACTAAGAAAAGACTACAGCAAATGAAAAGGCTGTCTGTCTATGAGGGGTTAACAACTAAAAGCCTTATGAATACCAGTGAGACATTGTCAGGATTAGTGACAATAGATGAGTTCTTTTGGTTGGAAGGCACTAAAATATCACTGCAAATAGCTGCCTTCTCAAAGAAGCATGGATCATAATGATATAGGTGGTGGGTACAACTCAGAAGGAAAAGAAACAACTTTGATTACTAATAATACAACATAAATAATAGAAGTCTTAACAATAATAATAAATCTACTAATATTCAGAACATGTAATGTATGAAGAATAAACTTAGGAAATTTGAAAGTCATAAATTCAAAGCAGAAAAATAAATATGCAATAGATTGCCACTGGCTATTCTGAATCAAGCAATGGTATGCTTTACTATGCTGGGAATGAGGCAATCAAGGGGAGTTGAACTATATTCATAATAAAAAAGAACACTTCAAGATCTATTGTGAAGTATAGTGTTGCTTGTGATGGTGCAATATTTATCCTTATACAAGCAAACCCAGTTAATTCAATTTACACACAACCCCCCAAAAATAATGATGAATATATTGAAGAAGTCTACCAACACCTTCAGTCTGAAATTGATACACATGCAATCACCAGCAATTGGGAGGGGAAAGCTGAAAACAAAGAAATTGGAACACTTCTTGGAACATATAGCTGGAAAATGAAGCTGGAAATTTTGTGATAGCATAATTTCATGATAGAAATTCAAGTCCAACAACTTCTCTATTGCAAGTATCTTTTTCAACAACATAAAGATGATTGTGCATGGACCTTGATAGATGTAATTCACAGAAATCAAATTGACTATCTCTGTGGTAATAGACCATGGAGAAGCTCAAAAAATTAAGACCAATGACAGGCTGTGAAACAGATCATCAATTACTCATATGTAACTTCTGATTAAAGTTGAAAAAAAAATAAAACAAGCCCATGACAGCCAAAATGTTGACTTGCGTATGTCCCTCCTGAAATTTGAAAACATTTCAAGCATCGAATTGATGCAGGAAACACTGCCAGGAGACATGACTCATTCGTCTAGGTATACTAGAGGGGGAAAAATTGATGCTCATATGTATGTATATAAGAAAGAGTTTTATATGCAAGAACAATTGTATATTAAGAAAACATCCCATTCCAGTCCAGACCAAGTCCATAAATCCAATATTAACCCACATGTCTAATACCAATCTCTAAAGTCCTCTTCAGACTCACAAGACACATGCAATGCCGCCGAAATCACAGGCCAGTGGGTCCTGTGTATTGTAAGCATCTCATCGCCAGCAGGGGTTTCCACATGGTTCCTTCAGTTATGAAACTTTGATTGCCTCAGATTAGCATAATGTGGCTTCTCCTCAGAAATGTCTCAAAGGGACAGAGCCGAGAGAGAGAGAGAGAGAGAGAGAGAGAGAGAGAGAGAGAGAGAGAGAGAGAGAGAGAGACTCCTTTCTTCAAAGAGGAAATCAAGGAGTTCCCAAAATCCTCAGGAGAAGGCCATACCACCCAGAGGCCTCATTGGCTATATCCTGATTTACAGGCTAGACTCCACCCTTACACTCTTAATCTTCAAAGCAACACCATGTTATGTAACTATAACACATGGACTATGGAATAGCATCAAAAACATCTCATATGGGAGACAGAGGGAAGATGGCTGCCAGATAGGAAGCCCAGGCCTGGAGCTCCTGGAGATCAGTGAGTGGGGGTGACACGGGGAAGGGTAGGGCTCAGAGCTCTCCTCTGAACCAGGAGCAGGCGCAACCCGCACGTCCGTGCTCCCCACAGACGCGCCCAGGCACTGAGGGTTCTTTGTGCCGGCGGGATCCAGGGCGCCGCTCTGCGACTCTGAGATCTGGGACCAGTTAATCAGCACCCGCATGTAATCGCGGACCAGTCCTCCCCACCCTAAGGTGCCCAGGGGACACTCCACGCAGACCCACACCTCTAGCTCCCCACCCCCAGGGACTCCTGTGTCCCCAGCACAACGCAGGGCCAGCCCCTCCACCAACCCGAGGCCCGCGCCCAGGCGCACCTTAAGGGCGCCACCACCGCCCAGGATAAGATCAAGCCATCCCCTAAACCCAAGCCTGCCCACATGGGCCACACTTTCTAACAGGGGCAGAAGGAATGCCTGCACTCCCCACAGTCGCTGGCACTCATCACAGACGCTGCTGGTTCAGGGTGCCCGCCTCAAGGCCTGTGACAGAGAGGTCTGCTTTACATTGTCCTCTGGGTAAACAGCCAGCCAGTCCTCCCCACCCCAGAGTACTAGAGGATTTTTTCCCCCACCTATCTGTGGCAAGTGCCCCTAGCCAGGAACAGATCACCCAACTCTCAACACTTCCCCTAAACCCACTCCCCTGATCAGCCAACACACTCCATCAGATCTGTAAGGCCTAGCTGCAAACAGTTCCTGAGGGAAGCTGTAAGACCAGCTTCCTAAAGAGAGACCCCAGGGCCACAAAACACCAAGGAAAATGCCACCTAATACGAATAAATCAAACAAAAAACAGCTAGCAACTTCCACAGTATCAAGAAAAGAGAAACTGGATCCAATGCAAGAAGATCAGCTGGACCTAACAGCAATCATAGAAAATGTGGAGATGGATCAACCACAGAAAGAAATCTTCAAGATGTTACTAATACGTATGCAGCTTTTGAGCGACGCATTAAAGAAGAAAGAAGAATTGATACAGGAGATAAAGGCTACGCACCAAAGGGAAATCCAAGAACTAAAGAGTGAGCTAACAAAAACTAATAGTAAGCTCTCAGATTTCGGCCAGAGAATGGAGGAGGCAGAAAACAGGACAAGTGACCTAGAGGACTCACAAGTAGAAATGAATAAGGGGGAGAAAAAAATCTAACAAGTCTATGAGAGAAGCAGAAGAAAATATTAGATGCCTGGCTGATACTATGAAAAGAAACAACATTAGGATTATCAGTCTGCCGGAGGATGAGGCATCAAGAAAACCAACATCCAAAATAGTGAGAGAATGCTTAGAGGAAAACTTCCCTAGCTTAATGAATGAAAGCCATATAACTATACAGGAGGCGGAAAGAACATCAGCTAGACTAAACCCCAAGAAGAAAACACCAAGACATATAGTTGTTAAACTATCCAATTATGAAGTAAAAGAGAAAATTATGAGAGCAGCTAGGGAAAAAGGGCAATCACATATAAAGGCAAACAGATAAGAATATGCTCGGACCTATCAATGGAAACTATGAAGGAGAGGAGAGAGTGGAGCAGCATATTCCGAAAATTGCAGGAACATCATGCAAACCCAAGAATACTCTATCCAGCCAAATTATCTATCAAAATTGATGGAGAAGTAAGAGTCTTTCCAGACAAAGAAAATCTCAGAGAATATGCCAAAAGGAACCCAGCCCTACAAAAGATTCTCACTGACCCACTGGGAAAAGAACGACAACAACGACCTAACACACGCAGAATGAATCTACCCAGAAACAGTCAAAGGGCTAACAGCCCGCAAGATTACTCTGGCTCAGAGATGGAAGAAAGGCAAGAATGAACCACAAACATATATTGACACAACCTATGTAAATAGAAAAACATCCAATCCAAGAGCGATAAAATGACAACACAGAGTGCACAGATAGATGTAATAACCCTAAATATCAATGGATTGAACTCAGGCCTTAAGAGACAGAAATTAATAGACTGGCTTAGAAAATACACCCCCTCAATCTGCTGCCTACAAGAGACACATCTTAAGATCACAGGAAAAAATATATTGAGAATCAAAGGCTGGAGAAAGATATACCAAGCAAACAGCAATTCCAAAAAAGCTGGAGTAGCAATCCTAATATCAGATAAAATTGACCTCAAAGTGCAAATATAATAAGAGATAAAGAAGGACACTATATAATGCTTAAGGGAAGGGTAGACAATGATGCAATAAGCATCTTAAATATATATTCCCTGAATGAGAGACCTACAGAATATGTAAACCAGACACTTCATATGATGAAAAAAGAAATTGCAGCCTCAACAATTATAGTGGGTGACTTCAACACACCGCTCTCTGAGAAGGACAGATCACAGGGAAAGAAACTCAACAAGGAGGCGAGAGAGCTAAATACTACAATTAGACAGTTTGACTTGGTAGATATCTACAGGGTCTTTCATCCAAAGGAAAAGCATTTCACATTCTTCTCAGCCCCACATGAAAGTTTTTTGAAGATAGACCACGTACTGGGACATAAGGAGTATCTACACAAATTTAAGCATATTGATATCATATAGAACTCACTCTCAGATCACTCTGCCATAAGGTTGGAAACCAACAAAAAGAAGGTAAGGAGAACTAGAGAAAATATTCTCTATTGCAAAAGGAATGTGTGCTGGCCCAGATCAGAGAGGAAATTAAAAAATTTCTAGAAACCAATGAGAATGAAAGCACGACATACCAAAACTTATGGGACACAGCAAAGGCAGTCTTAAGAGGAAGTTTCATTGCAATACAGGCACACCTGAAAAAGGAAGAGCGTCTCATAACTGATGCGTTGACACAGAATTTACAACAACTAGAGCAGAGTCAGCAGGATAATCCCACTAATAGCAAAAGAAAAGAAACAATAAAAATCAGGGCTGAGATTCAAGAGAGGGAAAATAAGAAAACAATGGAAAAAATTAACGCGGCTAAACATTGGTTCTTTGAAAGAATTAACAAAATTGATAAACCATTGGCAGACTTAACCAAAGAAAGGAGAGAGAAAATTGCAATAGCAAGAATAAGGGATGAAAGAGGGGATATCACAACTGATCCTAATGAAATCAAAAGAATAGTCACTCAGTACTACAAAGACCTTTACTCCAATGAACTCAACAACTTGGAAGACATGGACAAATTTTTGAAAAGCAATCTCTTCCTAGATTGTCTTCAATGGACGTCAAGAATCTTAACAGACCCATAACAATAGAAGAAATCGACAAGGTTATCAAGGGACTACCAACAAAGAAATCACCTGGACCAGATGGCTACACAGGAGAATTCTATCAAGCATTCAGGGAAGAATTGACACCAACCCTACACAAGCTCTTCCAAGGCATAGAAAAAAGTGACAAACTCCCAAACACCTTCTATGAAGCCAGTATAACACTGATACCCAAACCAGGCAAGGATCCCACAAGAATTGAGAATTACAGACCAATATCCCTAATGAATATTGATGCAAAAATCCTTAATAAAATACTGGTCAATAGAATAAAAAGTATATAAAACAAATAATTCACCCTAACCAAGTGGGGTTCATACCTGGAATGCAGGGATGGTTCAACATACGAAAGACAATTAGTATCATTCACCATATTGACAGGAAAAATATAAGAATAATATGGTCATATCCATAGATGCCCAAAAAGCATTTGACAATATTCAACACCAATTCATGTTTAAGACACTCAAGAAGATGGGAATAGAAGGAAAATTCCTCAAGACAATACAAGCTATATATGAAAAACCAACAGCCAATGTGATAGTCAATGAAGAAAAGACAAACACAATCCCACTGAAAAAGGGGACCAGACAAGGATGTCCATTGTCCTCTCTATTGTTCAATATCGTACTGGAGGTTTTAGCTAACAGCATAAGGCAAAGAAAAGACATAGAAGGTATACGACTGGGGAAGGAAGAGGTGAAATTATCATTATTTGCAGATGATATTATTATATATATGGAAAACCCCAAAAGCTCCACAAAGGGATTACTGGAAACAATAGAGGAGTATGGCAGAGTGGCAGGATACAAGATCAACAATCAGAAGTCAATTGGTCTGCTGTACACATCAGATGAGGCCACAGAAATGGAGATAAAAAAAGAGGTACCCTCCACAATAGCCAAGCATAAATTGAGATATCTAGGGATATATCTGACAAAAAAACAAAAGATCTATATGAGGAAAATTATAGAACGCTATTACAAGAAACCAAGAATGACTTCAAGAAATGGAAAAATATCCCATGCTCGTGGATCGGAAGACTCAATGTAGTCAAGATGACAGTCCTACCCAAGGCACTATATAAGTTTAATGCAATACCGATACAAGTACCATCCTCCTTCTTCAAAGAAATGGAAAAAATGATTTCTAACTTCATATGGAGAGGGAAGAAGC
>PVJH01049075.1:0-10304 GCA_004026705.1 Nesogale talazaci
AGGGTTCTAGGAATGGGTGACAGAGGGCCTTGGAGTGAGTACCGAGAGGACAAGGGAGTGTGAAGAAGGGACTGTGTTGAGAGCATGGAGGGATGAGACGCGTTCCAGAGACAGAGAGAAGGTCCCGGGTGGAGTAGAGAAAAGAAAGTCAGGTGGGAGATATAAGAGGGATGGAGCTTTTAAGCAGGGGGGGGGGAGGGTTGGTGGGGTTGGGGGGAGGGGGGCAACCATGAGCCCAGAGACAGAGCCTGAACCCCGCCAACGTGACAGTGCCCGGGCCTCCCTCCCTCCCAGCACCGGGCCTCACCTGTCGTCAATGTGATCCAGAAGGCAGGCCCATGGCAAGTGTGTAGTGTGGCCGTGCCCAGGCGCAGGGGGCAGGGGAGAGTGAGGGAAGTGGTCATGGAGAAGAAGACCAGTGCCAACAGCTGGAAAATCCCTGTGGCCAGCAGCATGTAGCCACCATACACAAGCACAGCCATGGACAGCATCACGTTGGTCAGCAGCCAGCAGAGAAAGGCCACCCTGGAGAACCAGAGCCCATGAGGACCAGTCCGGGTACGTCTACCTGCTGGCCAGGCTGGAAGGGCTCAGATGGAGGCTCAAGTACCCGAGAATGCTCTGAAGGTGTGAGGTAGGGATTCCTGCCCATGGGTTTCTCAGTCAAGTTCCAGGGTGACTGGTGCCAGCCCACCCCACCAGAGAACTCCATAGGAGCAGAGGAGGGAAGGGTACAACCTCATTCCCAGTCGGGTCTAACCTGCAGGGCCTCCACCCTCCTGCCCCTTGCCAGACTCACCACAGCAAGGCCGAGGTGTAGTGTCCTGCCAGGCCATACTGGCGGTGCAGATCACATGGGCTGTTCGGGGTGAACTTCTCGGCCAGGTAGAGCACAGGGTCAGGCAGCCCCTTCTCCAGGGCCTTGGCATATTCCTGAGCGTAGCTCCCACCCAGGCGCCAGGTGAACTCCTCGTTGTAATCGATGGTCTCATTCAGTTGCTGGACAGGGGTCCCTAGTGTGGAGTCCACTGAGCTCAGCAAGGACCCTTGGGCCAGAGTGAGTTCACCCACTGAACAGAAGCTCATTCACATTTCGCAGACAGACAACGGCTCCTCTCAGCTGAGAGAAGACAGCTTCCAGGACCTCTGTGCTCCCCCACCCTTCATCCGACACCCACATATCCTTGCCAGACAACTCACCTGCTGTTCTTTTTTTGTGTGTGGGCATCACTGCCCCCTGGTGGGAGTAGGAGGCCCAGCCTTGCTCCTGGAGAGTGTTGCTGGAT
The DNA here is from genome assembly GCA_004026705.1 of Nesogale talazaci. NCBI lineage: Eukaryota > Metazoa > Chordata > Mammalia > Afrosoricida > Tenrecidae > Nesogale > Nesogale talazaci. The sequence goes on from PVJH01049075.1 coordinate 1,287, forward strand.
GTGAACCGCCAACCCTGTGGGCTGCAGTCTGGCCCACAACCACTACGCCACGTCACCGGGGCTCAGCCACCTGCTGTTCTTTGGACCTCACCAAGCAGATTCCACAGACACAGAGCAGAGCCCCTCCCCAGCCCACCCCGCCCTCCTCGTGAGAGCCCTCCCTCACCCGTGAGTGTGATGTTGACTCCCTGAAGGCCAACCCGCAGCCCGACGTCGGCGCTGATCCACTCTGCACTGAAGGCCTTGTAGGACGTATTGGTGCTGACCCGGCCCACAGACCACTCAGAACTGAAAGTCACTGCTGGGGTTGGAGGGAGGCACATGGGAACTCAGCGAGGCCCCTGACCCCGTTGGAACACTATAAGGGGCGGTGTTTATTTGGAACTGGGGGGCATGGGGACACACGGCCAGGAAGCCTAGCTCTCCCTTGGTCATACTCTGACTCAACTTTTCCTGCCCCCTCCTCCTCTACCCGCCACCCTCCCACCACCCCCCCTAATTTAAAGAGAGTCACAAGGGAGAGGAAAGATGAAGATGAGAAATAAAAACAGGCCATCCCAGTTTCCACAGAGAGACCACCCACTTTGCGTTTCTGTCTAAACATCAAAGCAAATCGAGTCTCCCCACCCCACCCCCCATTCCCTTTGGTCCTCTCTCCCTCCAGACAATCATCTTGACCTATGTCTGCTCCTGAGTAAAGTTAGAAAGTTGAGGGAGGGGGTATTGTCCAGCATGATTTTCCCAGCGGCCTGCACCCTCGGGGTAAGAGAGGGGCAGGAGGCCATGGGTCAGCCTGCAGCCCAGGTGAGAAGAGACAGGGGAGCCAGACAGGATGAAGGCAGCTGCCAGAGTCAGCTGCGCTCAGCACTCACCCAGGATCGCAGCCCCGATGAGTAAGCTGGTCACGACCCGCAGCAGCCAGAACAGCCTCTGAGTCACAGGCGGTGGGTTTAGCCAGGTGTGCCCCTCTCCCCCCAGCCCCGCACTCCCCATCTCCACCCTTCCTCTGGTCACATTTGGTGGGCAGGCCTCCAAAATTAGGGTCACTTGAAGGCAACTTGTCCCACCCTCAGTAAATGCTCAATAACTCTCTCGGGAATCAGAGAGAAAGAGAGAGAGCTGTACTGTCCGGGGGTGGGGGCGGGGGGAGGATTGTGGGGGGGTGCGTGTGGAATGTGCACATGCGGTGTGGCAGGAGAACTTTCCTCTGGGGAGGAGTGTGAGCTCCTGAGGGAGACCAATGCCCCCCATCTGGAGACAGAGGGGGTTCTGGGGCGGGGGTCTCCAGGGCTGGGATGATTTGTTTCTCACCATTTTGCCCCGAATGCCAGGCAGGATGATGGCGAAGGTGACCAGCGCCGTCAGAAAGATGGTGATGACGATGGCCAGGGTGGTGTCCATGGGGAAGACTGGCTTGGGACCAGCATAGAAGGGGAACGTGTGTCCCAGAGCAGCCATCTCGGCGAGGATATCCGAGGCCTGGGAAATGCCGCACAGAACGATAGATCTTCATGGAGCGTCCTCGCCTCGCTGTCCTGTTTCCTAGTGCTGGAGAGACAAACAGACCAGGCCCCTCCTCTCAGGAGCTGACTCACCAGAATTTCACTGGACTCCACTGCCTCAGTCATTTCCCTGCCCTCACAGCTTCTCCCTCCCCCATTGACTGGCTGTGGCAGTGGGGGGGGGAGGGGTCTTGGTAATCACTCTCTGTTGCCCCTTGATCATTTGCACACCTCCAGATTCTGTAAATCAGCATCATTGTCCCCTGAGGTGTCTCTGCTTCCCTAGGGAATATCTTAAGAAATATCACTCTCTTAAAAAAAAAAAATCACTCTCTCTCTATCTCCCTCAGGCCTGCAAAAGCCCAATTTTATGTCCTTGATCACAGAGCATTAAAAGTGCTATATTTACTAACAAGTGAAGGCATGGCGGTGGGGGGGGGGAGGGGCATCTGCAGGGAGAGGGGAGCAATACAGATTCCAACAAGACTGGCTTTCTTCCCCTGCCCCCAAAGGAATAAAAGTCAGACTGCTTTGCTAAGGATATAATTCAACACCTGTGTTGGATGCCCAACCCTGGCATGGCCACCCAGCTCAGTCCAGTAACTTGGCTCCTGTTCTAGCAATTCCAGAACAGTTGAGTCCAGCTGAGTTCACCTCAGCAAACACTGGAGGATCGCCTGCCCTCCCCCAAGTACAGCACAGGGTCAGATGCCCTTCTGCCTCTCCATCCGAATTCCCAGCCTCGTTCATCTCAGTTCAAGCGTTGGCTTGTCTGTCCGAGTGCAGCTAGTTTGAACTCCAGCTTCCCTTTGCAGGTAAGAGTCTGGAAAGGGGTAGCTGACCTTATGTCTAAGCCAGCATGACACAACGGATGCCTGGATGGATTGTGATAAGAGCTGTAAGAGCCTCCAATAAAATGATTTAAAAATCATTCTAAGCTAGCAAAGGCAACAAGTGCCACTATTCTGCTGTCGGATAAGCTGTGAGAGCCCTTGCTTGTAAGCCACCCCCTCTTTCAAAGTGGTGAAGAGTGAAGGGGGAAATGAACTGATGATCCCCAAATTTGCTCATTTCCCTATGTGTAGCCAATACCAGTGTCTCCGTTTGACCAGAAGGCGCCAGAGTTCCTAAGTCACCTGTGTAGCATCCTGCTGAGCCACAGAGTGAAAGAATAGGGTTCAGAGTCAAGCAGCCCTCGGTTCTATCTCTGTCTCTTGCAAGTCACGGAACCATGACAGACACTTGGCTTTATTGACAGAGAGTGTTAATGGTGTCCACGTCATAGGCACATGGGGGATATGAAAGGGTACTGTGTGTGCAAAGTACTAAGGACAGGGCCTGGGACAGTGGGAATGCTCAGACTGGGAAGAGGGAGGCTGTTTCATTACTGCTTTTATCTCTTTCTCTAATCCTTCTTGGAGGGAGAGCGTCCTAGACTGGAATTAGTTCTGGGTCTATGTCCAGTTACATAATCTCCTGTCACCTTGCGAAGGGGTGGAGTTTAGCCTGTCAATCAAGTCGCAGCTTGATGACCTCATTTGGAGGCGCTAAGGAGATAAATAGTTCACTGGAGGCGATGCCCTCTTTGTTTTGTGCTTCTGTTGACAAGCCACATGGAGCTATGCTGATGGAGCCAGATCCTTGAATCTGAAGGAACCACATGGGGACCCACACCAGTATTTGATACTTCCGCCCCCACTGGATCCACAAGACTTTCCACCCACCGGCCTGTGATCTTCCTGCATTTGGTGGTATTACATGTGTTGCACGAGTCTGAAGAGGAACTTATAGATTGATATTGGGCATATGGGTTAACATTGGACTTATGGACTTGATCTGGACTGGGCTGGGATATTTTCTCAATATGCAAATGCTCTTATTTAGAAATCTCTTTCTTGTACACATAAGCATCTGGATTTGTTTCTCTAGCCTACCCAGACTAACACAGTCTAGTTCCAGCTCTTCCCTAAATCCTTCTGTAACATTGGACAGGCAAGTGAGAATTTCCCGCCCTCTCACTCCCTCATCTGTGATTGGTTCTCCAGGTCCCTAGAGTTCTATCGACTGTGATTCTCCAACATCACACCCCAGCGCCCCGTCTGTCCCTCTCCTTCCAAGCTGGCCACCTTCCTGGACTGTATCTGGGGACAGCATGGTGTTATACAAAGAGACAGATACATTTAGTTATTAATCCTGTCTTGCTGACAAGCTACAACACCTCTGGGTGTCTTTTTTTTAAACATGAAGAAGTTTTTAATTAAAAACCCTGTTCAGTACAGACTTCTATCTTAGAAGGATCAGCGTCCTTTCTTTCCCTGGGGCTGGAAATCATCCTCTCAGACTCAGGACCCTCCTCCCGCCTGCCTGCCTTCTCCAGTACCTTTCCCATCCATCGTCCCTCTTACCCTTCACAGGTGTTGGACTTCTCTTTTTCTTCTGGCTCCTTCCCAAAAATAGATACCTAACTCTCTCCCACTGAACCCTCTCTCTAGACCCTTCTGGGTTCTCTCCAGCTCCCACCCTCTCTGGGACTCTCTCCTTTCAGGACACGATTTGGAAGCATGGTCTATACTGGAGCTTTCAATGGCTTATCTCCCAACCCATTGCAAGGTGATTGCCCTCCATCCCTGGCCTCTCCATTGAAGTCACTTAGCAGCACATGCAAAGGGAAGCTTTGGTGTTGACACTCCTTTCCCCCAGACTTCTCCTTGGGCCTCCCTCAAGCATTGCATCATGGATAAAAGATAGAAGCTGTCAAGGATTTCATCTTTCTTGAATCCACATGTAGTGCTCAGGAAAGCAGCAGCCAAGCGATCGAACGATATGTGGCATTGGGTAAATCCGCATAAGACCTCTTTAAAGTGCTGAAAGGCAAGACTGTCACTTTGAGGAATAAGGTGCGTCAGACGCCAGCCATGGTATTTTCTTTTCTCCTTGAGGGAAGAGGTTTTGTCTTTCCATCTCTGCCCACCATGCCCTCCGTGCTTAACACATACCAGTATTATCAAGCTCTGGCTCTAGACCAACGGTTTTCAACCTTCCTCATGTTGTGGTGACACCCCCCCAGCCATAAAGTTATTTCCGTTGCTACTTCATAATGTAAATATGATATGCAGGATGCATTCTGTTACGAATCGAACATAATGAAACATAAAGCATAGTGATTAATCACAAAACAATATGTAATCGTATATTGTGAAATATTTATATGCTTTATGATGGTCTCAGGCGACCCCTGTGAAAGGGTGATTGGCTCCTAAAGGGGTCGAGACCCACAGGTTGAGAATCACTGCTCTAGACCAAGGTAATGAACAGATACATGGATGATCTCCATTCCCTTTGCGTGGCTCCGATTTTGCACACAAGAGGGAGCTGTTTCCTCACCGCCCTATACCGATGCTGGAGTCTACATTCTCCCAAGATCACCAGATCTTACTCAGCGCTGGGCTGGAAGGGATTTGACCAACTCCACCCATTTGTAGTGATGTCACACCATTTCCAGAAAACCTCCCTCAATAATCGGAGTCTCCCTAACTAGTGAAGGCCCAAGCATGAATGGACAAGTTTAATTGAATCGGAAATATAGATTGCAACCCTAGCTGAAGATGTGTAACTAAGAACTTATGGATGAAATGATCTTGTAAAAGCTGTGAAAGTTATATTTAAAACAGTTCCCCCTGGACTGAGCCCCGGTGGCGTAGTGGTTGTGCGCGGGACTGCGGCCCACTGGGATGGAGGTTCGATTCCAGCAGTGGGGCTGGGCCTCCTACTCCCACCACCTGAGGGCAGTGATGCCTTAAAAAAAAAAAAAGTTCTCTCTGGTTTAGTCATGGCCTGCTAAAAACAGCATTTCCCTCTGAGAAAACAAAGGCTATTCGTGGTGGGTGTTACATGGGCGCCAACTTTCTTGACCAGAGGTGGAAAAAGAGTTGCCCTGCGCAAAGGTAACAGCTGACCTTCATGTTTTGAATGCACGGCTTGCTCTCTGTAAACTCAAAGCAGAACTGACTGCCACTGAGTGGATTTCCACGGATGGAGGAGGATGCTATTGCCTGGCCATCATCCAGGGTCCCACAGCAAGCTCCCTCTCCTGTCACCGTTTCTGGGCTCCCCACTGTAGGGTTTCTAACCATAAGTTTCCTATTCCAATCATCATCCCACTCCACCCAAAGTTTAAAAGTTCATGTCTATTTTGATTTTGTTCCCTCAGCCTTGGTTGAACTTGTTTTAACCGGTTCAACACCCTGGGTTTAAGGCAGGTGATTATTAAACCAAGAATTTCTCATGTCCAAAATGTAGACAGAAGCCATTATGCTTTGATGCAAGGCTGTAAGAGGAAGCGTTGTAAAATATATTGCTGAATACAATGGGAAACTATAGAAAGGGTGCTAGTGGAGAGGATAAATGTCACAGGCTGAAATTTTAAAAACCAAATGTTGGGAATATAAGCCAATGACACACAACTTATGTAACTTATGTAACTTATTTGGCTGGCTGAGCCCCGGTGGCGTAGTGGTTGTGCCCGGGACTGCGGCCCACTGGGATGGAGGTTCAAATCTAGCAACAAGGCTGGGCCCCCTCCTCCCACCACCAGAGGGCAGTGATGCCCCCCAAAAACAAAACAAAAAGTTACGTTGGCAAGGATCACAGATTATCATTATATTATACCTGCCTTCATGTTAAAGGAAGGGTCATAAATATTTTACAAGAATGACTCACCTCTAATAACTTGGAGCTTCAAAGAAACACTAACAAAAGCTTTCTGTATCTTAAGTGCAGAAGAACAATGTTAACTTATTCTTAATTCCCCACAATGTTTATTAGAAGATGACGAAGCAAAGAGACAATTGAGTGATTTTTACAGCCACGACAACAACAGAGACAGTTGGTGAATAAAATTTGCCTTTCTTAACATTTTTTTGTTCATACTAATGACCTGGGTCTTCCTTCACCAACACTGCCTAATTTAAGGCTAATTTTTCAAGACTCAGATCCCAATTTGTCTTCATTATTAAACTCTTAGACCTCTTGCAGTGAGAGGCAAAACTGAAACAAAAAGTCCCCCCCAGACAGCAGTCCTGCTTTTCCTACAAAGCTCTTCTTTGTCTCTGCAATCCTTCCTTCTTGGTTTGACAAATAGAGTCTGAAAATAGAATTCCTTGTAAACCAAGAAAATTTCTTGCTAATGTCCACTGGGTCATCTTCTTCCCTAACTGATCACCATCACACAAGGTGCATACCTATGCACATAGTTACAAGGTACAGTCAGACACAAGCATAAAAAAACTCATTGACATTGAGTCAATTCTGACTCAGTCATCCTATTTATTGGACAGAGCAGAACCGCCCTTGTGATTTTCTGAGTCTGTAAATTTTTCTAGGAGTAGAGAGTGTGGTCTTCCTTCTTCAGAACAGCTGGTGGTTTTGAACTGCTGACCTTCTGGGAGCAACCCCATGCATAGCCACCAGGACACCAGAGCTCCACAGACGCATAAAGCCGTCTCCTTCCAGGCTATATCTCAGATGCAGTTACCTCATCTCCACTTACCCCAGGATAAAATATATGGAAGAGGTGGACATGAAATAGAAAACTTAGCATGGCATAACTCCAGTATTCAGTCCTCAATGTTAGTTATGGCACTGGCTCAGTGCCAAAGGACTTCTGTTGTTAATGGGCCAGAACTTTCTCCAGAAATTTCCCCTAAAGCTTTGTCTTCAAACAAAGCCATCAAAGTGAGGTGTCAACTAAGTCCACATGGAAGAAGCACACCAGCCTGTGTGATCCAAGGATTGTAAACAATAAAATCAAAATCTCCAAGAGGGAGTGGTATCAGCTTAAATTGTGAACGCCCAGTTGGCAGAAGGCTATGGATAACAGTGGAAGCTCAAAATTCCTTTGCAAGATCCACACATGAATTAAGCATCCAATAAAAACTCTCTGACCATAATCCAGGGGTGTGGATAGCCTGGCTGTCAGTCACAAAGATTGTGAAGTCAATTATGGCAGATGTAATTGGGTTACAATGCAATACCTTATCTTTTGATCCATTTTAAAGTTGCATAACTTGTAAATATTTTCTGCTCTCTTTTCAAATCAAGTTTTCCTGTTTTGTCTAGTCATGGGGGGGGGTTCTTATTTGTGTTTTGTATCATTTTCTGTGTATGAAATTCAGGAGAGGTAAATCTATAGACAGTAACTGGATTAATAATTACCTAGGGGCATCACAGGTGAGAATGGGGGAAATGGGGAGCTAACAATTAGGTGTACAATTAGGAAACGTTAGGCAATTGATCGTGGTGATGATTGGTAACTCTTCTTAATATGATCCTACGATTAAATTGTATGTTTAAGCGTATGCCAATAAAACGATTTGAAAAATGAAGTCTCTCCCTGCCTATCTCCTCCAGCTGCCAGAACCTACAGGCTTAGAACTGCTCTTTCTTACAAGGGGGACTTGAGGCAAGTGTGGGCAGTTGCCCAGACTGAGGCACACGTCCTGCAAGGTCAGGGTTTATTTCTCCCTTTGGGGCTGACTCCAGTAAAAGGGTAGTTGGCTAGTGGGACCCTGACAAGCACGTCTGTCCAAGACTTTCCTCTTCACAGAACGTGTGCCCAAACGCATGTGCATGTGTGTTGTTTCAGCAAAGGAAGAGGAAGAAACAGAACCGGATGGGGAAGGGACTATTGCAGGATTTCCCAGGGAGAGCTGAGGTGGGTCAGGAGCTCAGGGGCGCTGAATCCAGGAGGCCAAACTATGCAGCATCTAGTTAAGCTGAGATAAAGCTTCTATGTCTGCAGGCCCTGGGACACTGTATACCTGTTTTTCTTGCTCACTCTTAGTTACTCACCCAACTCGGGAGAATTACCACCTTCTAGAAGCTTGATGGACTCAGGAGTGCGCCCCTAGGGACCGAGGCGGGAAGTGCGTTTCAAGGTCGCCCGGGGTCCGCTTCGCAAGCGCGGTTCCCGAAAGCACTTGCTCCGCCATCCACACCGGAATCCGAGTTCCTTACAGACCTGGATCACCGCTCCTTACCTTCGCCCGCTCCTCCCTGTTCCACCTCACCCGCAACGCTCCCGGGGATTGGGATCGGGGAGGGAACCGGACCGGGGACGTTGGGTCACAAAAGCGCGCGCCCACGGGCCCGTCCCAAGGCCCCACTCCTCTCTTAACTCACTCACACATTGGACTGGGGCGGGGAGGCATTCCGTCCCCTAACTCTAAGCCGTGCTCAACCCTCTCGGTGGCACCCCGGGCTCCGCGGGGCCGCTCCACCTCCCTCCTGGTCCCGCCGCCACCTCCACCCGCGGCCTCCGACAGCCGAGCATCGGCATCGCACAGTCCGCAGACGGGCCTCTGCCGCCGTCCCTCCGGCGCTAGCATCTCCACGCCCGGGCCCCCACCGGGGACCCCCAGCAAACCTGGCGCGGCAGTGCGGGCTCCAGCGGGGCGCGGGGCGGGCTGCAGTGGCAGCGATCCTGGACTCGCACGGGAACCCCGGAAGGCGGTGATCC
>PVJH01049076.1:0-10498 GCA_004026705.1 Nesogale talazaci
GAGGTACACACACAGGCTTGTGGTAGCAGTAAATTCTTAGAGGCACACATAACTTAGAGGAGAGGGGAAAGTTAGAATGATTGCTCATGAAGAAAGGTGTTCTCTTTTAAGATTCCAGGGAACAAATTGTTCAAATAAGAGAGGATTGTGAATTTAAGTCACTTAAGAGTACTTGACTGTTCCTTGGTAAAATTTAGTTCTAAATTTAGAATATGTACATTACATGGAGTTTTTATATTGAGACAATAATCTCAAAAAAATAAGAGAAAAACAAGTAACCCTTTCCCTTAAATCCCAATATTCGAATGCTCTAGTTTTACTGCTTTCTCTTTTGAGGGCAGTGTAGTGGTCACAAATTAGGCTGTGTTCTGCAAGGTCGGCAGTTCAAAACCACCAGCCCTCTTTCGGAGAAGGACGGGGCTTTTTCCTCCTATAAAGAATTATCATCTCAGAAACTCACAGAGGCAGTTCTACCTTGTCCTGTAGGGTCATTATGTGCTGTACTGACTCGATGGTAGTTAGCTTGAGTTTTATTTTAATAGAGTTGTCATGGTTAGTCTTTATATTGATAGTTTGTTTTTCAGATCAATATGCCATTCCAACGGAAGCTTGAATTATATTCTATCTAATAAAATAAAATGAAACAGAGACACACTTTTTGAGAAAAGCTAATTCAACACGTCAGTAGTAGAAATTTGGGAAATCATCTTTGCTACATAACTTTCTAATTATAAGAACTATCAAGAGAAAGTATATCCGTTTGTATATTTTTAAATGCAACAGCATGCAGAACTTGCTAAGAATTGTTGAGCAGACTCTGACCTATAGTAGGCCTGTGAACAACAGAACAAGACACTGTCCATTATTGTCCTCACAGTTGTTACTGTGCTTGAGCCCATTGTTGTAGCCACTGTGTCACTCCATCTCACAGAGAGTCTTCCTCTCTTTTGCTGCCCCTCCACTTTTCCAAGCATGATGTGCTACCCCAGGGACTGGTCTTTCCTGACAGCATGTGCACAGTGTATAAGAGGAAATCTCGACATCTTTGTTTCTGAGCTACACTTTGGTTGTATTTTTTCCAAGACAGCTAAACACGCTGACTTAAAACCATAGTTTGGTAGGAAGTGATGAGCCAGGCCTTATCCAGGAGAGAGTCTGATGTTTAACTTTGTCACTCACTAGCAGCAGGTCTTTGTACAAGTGTAGATTAAGCTATCTGTATTTCGGTTTTCTCACGGATGATGGCAAATAATGTAAGATTTCTAAATCTTCTGCTTCACTCAGACTGACCCCTATCAGTATTCCCACCTGTGGCGGTCATGTGCTTGATGTCAATTTCATACTGAAAGTCTAGGGGTGGAGTCTAGCCTGTTAATCTGGAGATAGCCATTGAGTAGCCAATGAGACCTCTCTGTGGGCATGGCTTTCTCCTGAGACTTCTGGGAAATCTCCTGGTATTTCCCTCATGGAAAAGAAAGGCCATCTCCCCAGTTGTTCAGATGCAGTCTCCGAGATGATGAACTATGGAAAACACAAGACGGCAGCATCCCAGGAGCTGGAGGAGCCGGAGGAGAAGTCACACGGGCTTACCCTGGTGGAACCAGACCTCCGAAGCTGGAGAAGACACGTGGAGACCCGCTGAGTTGCTTCTACCACCATGGGGTGCTGTTGATGGACCCTGAGCCTTGGAAGTGAAAAGCCATGGGGAGACCCCTGTCAGTGCGGGGATTCTTCACCCACTGGCCTGTGACTTCATGAGTCGGAGACGTTAGAGACTGGTATCAGGCATATGGGCTAATATCGGACTTATGATTTTGAACTGGACTGGGTTGGGATGCTTTCTCAATGTTCCATTCCTCTTGTATATAAACCTTTCCCTTATCCATATGCATGTCTATGAATTTGTTTCTCTAGTCTACCCAGACTAACACACCACCCTTTTATTCCTTATCAGAGTTGAGCTTTAAATTATCTATTGTTCCCTCCAGTTCTTATTCCAAGCCCATATCTGATTATCCTCCTTACTCATCTCATTGTTGCAGTGCCTGGGTGGAACAACTGATTTAGCACTGAAGTACTAGCTGATGGGGTGGCCGTTCAAACCCACTCAGAGGTTTCTTGGGAGACAAATCTGGTCATCTGCTTCTCAAGACTCACAGCCTAGGACACCTTTTGCAGCTGTTCTACTTGATGCATCTGAAGCATCATGAATGCAAACCCACTCCATGGCAATGCACAATAACCTCTCATTTTTAGCCCAATGCTACCCTTCTTTACAGGCAGCTAACACTCATGTTCTCCAGACAACCTACATATTAATTTTTGAAATTGTTTGTTCTCTTAGAATCTACAGGAGACGCTGGTAAACTAATACCACTTTGTCTACAACTCATGCTCAAGTATGGCCTGTAACTGAGCTTGTAGTATCTAGTTTAAGAATCGCCTCTAATGGTAACTATAATATATAAGAGGATGATTCAGAACATTTGTGGGAAAATGGAACTAAAAGATAATAAAATTTTCCATGAACTCTTTGAAGCTCCATTACATTTTATTAAACATTTGTAGTATGCCTAGCACAGTACTTATTTACTGTTGGGGATATTCTTGCAGAAGGAATTGAACCCTCACAAACTATTGTCTTTCAGCAGCCTAAGGAGAAACAAATAATAAGGATTACTATTTGTAGGCTTTTGCTGTAGGATCAGACTCTGAATGAGCCTAGGTGTGAAGAAATGTTCTGAGCACTGGACTTACTATCCGAGGCACTGGGTTCACATCTTGCTTTTTATTAATTGTGACTATTGAAGCAAGATGCTCATTTCTTGGTGAAAATCTCAGGTGGTATGTGGAGAGAAAGGAATAACTTGAGCAATCTGTAAAACGTTGGGGAAAACATGGACTTTTTGCTCACAGTCAGATGAAAGAATTTCAAATTTTCAAGGTCAAGAAAAATCAGAATGGGAACAGCAAACTAGCAAAGGGGTGGTACCAAGAGACAGAAATAAAGGGAAAGTGACAGTTGGGGAGGAGAAAGGTAAAAGGAAATGAAAGACCAAGGAAGCAAAGCAATGGGAAGAGATACAAGCAATGGATAGTGGTGTATGTATATAAATACATTAATCCACAAGAAATAGAGGTATTGGCTCTTGTACGTATATTTATATGGCAATACACTGAGGTGGGGGATGGACTTTGGGCCTCTGCTTGTAGCTTCCCTCAATACAAGAACACTTTGTTCTAACCAGTCGGCAGTCTGAGATGTTCACCCTCCCAAGAAAATCACTAATGACAAAACAGGACCATAAGTAAATGTGGTGAAGAGAGCGGGTGGTGTCCAGCTATTAAAAGATATACCATCTGGGGTATTAAAGGTTTGAAGTTACATAAGCCACCATTCAGCAGTGAAGATGCTGCACATGGAAGAAGCAGGCCACCGCTGTGATCATGAGGGACCAGGTAATAGGCATCAGCAGACACATAATAGACAAAAATATATTGTTGAGAACAAGGAGCGCTGGAGCAGAGATGCAAAGCCTATCTGCAGACAGTGGAACAATCTCCACACAAAGCGACCACAGAGAGGGGATGAGTCACCAGGATACACTAAAGCATCAATGAAATTCGCTATATTCCTCTGATTTCTTTAAGCTTCTTCATGCTCCACTACCATGACCCCAGTGTTGCTTCTCAATTCAGATTAGACCAGAACATATACACAGGTATAGAAAGGGAGGGGGCACTGCACACAGAATCAAGGAACAGGAGTGGGAATAGGGATACCAGAAGAGTAGGGGAAAGAGAGGGAGAGGAAGGGAGAAAGGGGGTGTCGATTACAACGATCAACACCTAACCATACACCCCTCTACAGGGGGAAGAACAACAGAAAACATGGGGGAAGGGAGACAGTGGTTGGTGTGAAAGATGAAAATACTAACATTATACAATCCAATAGGGAGTTATAGGCAGAGGGCATGAAGAGAGGGGAGAGAAATTTAGAGCTGATACCAAGGGCGTAATAGAAAGTAAATGTCTAGAAAAAAAAATGAGGGCAACACATGTTCAGACATACCTGATTCAATTGATGTATGGATTGTGATGAGGGTTGTATGAGGCCCTGAAAAAGAAAAATAAGAATAATGTGAAAGTTTGATTCATGTACTTTTTCTTTCACATCACTTCCCTGGTGGGAGTAAGAAGCCCACGCTTGCTCCTGGAGAGCTGCTGCTGGATATGAACCGCCAATGCTGTGGATCACAGTCCCACACACAAGCACTGTACTACCAGGACTCAGCTTGATTCATGTACTCTTATACCTTGATCATGAGAGAGAGAAAGCAGAATTACAACAGTTTCTGCACCCAGGCAGATGAGGGCGTTGAAAGGAACCAGACATGCTTTGATTAAGGAGGGAAAAGATACTGATTTTTTTATAAGTAAAATGCAGAGAATGAATAAGTTCACCAGTGAAAACTGGTGTGTTGGTTATGTAATGCACAATAGACATTAGTAGAATGGTTCTACAGAGTTTATGAGACTACACAATTTTTATGGAAGCACACAGCCTCATCTGTATCTAGCAGAGCAGTTTATGGGTTCAAACTGTTGACTTTTCAGTTACTAGGCAAATAGGAAAAACAAAGAGTTAGGCATTTGATGAAAAGCTCCATGTTTTGATCTGCAAATTAAATCACGAATGAGATCTGGCTTCAAGTGAGATGACAGATGTGAAAACACAGGATACCTTAGAATACTGCTACTAATAAGGTGACCTTCAATTCCTTTGGAAGTCTGTGGGAGTAAATTGATCATTGATATTCCCCCAAAGCACTGAAACAATAATAAAGAGAACAATAAGAGTTTTATTGGATGTCTTTACATTTGATGTCTAGCATTAAAAACAACATAAAAAAATTTGTAAATTACTAAGGGTTCAAGGGGAAGGGGGGAGGAAGGGTAATATAGGGAGCAGATAATGGGGGCCTGGAGGGAGGGTGAATGTTTTGAGAGTGATGATGGCAATGGGTGTGTAAAAGTGGCCTGAATACAACTGATGTTGTTAGAGATTGTGATGGGAGTTGTAGGGGCCCCCCAATAAAATGATTATTTTTTTTAAAAAGGGGGGGGAAGGGAAATGGGAGGGTTTTTTTTAAAAGGAGCTTGTATCAAGGGCTCAAGTGGAAAATATTGGGAAATGTATGTGGAAATATGTGTGCAAATGTGCTTGATACAAATGATGTACTGAATGTTGTAGTAGCTGTAAGAGCCCCCAATAAAATTAAAAAAAAGAAAACAACAACAACAACAATGAAGTGTATGGTGAGAGTGGGGAACACACAATAATATTTTCAACATGTGGACTTTGTAAAGGACTTAAGGCCACAGTCATTATCATCATGCACATCTTCTTCCCAGTATACTGAGCCACAATTCCTTAGAGATGTTGGGAGAAACACTATGATGCTTTTAGAAAATAATTTTAAACCCATCTTTATGATGCTGATGCTTTTACTTTTGTTTCTAAATGATTGAGCAATAGGTATTAGAAAAAAATATCCACCAACCAGTCACTGATCATGGGGTATGAAAGCATTTTCTTTGGGAAAAATGAGAGATTAGATGTAAGTGATGACAAAACATCTCGCTATCTAGATCCAGGTCATTTCCTTTGTCAGAACTCAATAATTCCTACTCTTGCCACTGAGCTCACTTAAGGAGACCTGTGTACATGGCTTCCAGTGTAAAGTAAATGGGGTTTCATATTCAAAGAAAATATTTTTGATTGTCTCAAGATGATGACTTTGTTAATGAGAACATGGGGTGTGGTGAGAAGCCAGGCAATGACTTGAGGACTTGAGGGAACAGACGTGCCACAAGTAGCTTTGTTCAGGTGTAGATGGAGCAGGCTTTGCTGCTTACACTTGGTGACTAGGCAGAGGTGGACCTTGTCAAGGGAGGCAGTTACTGATGAAAGAATAAAGTTAGGTCTCAAGAAACCTGGCTTTGGGGTTCTCTAATTTGATGTTTCTCTAACTGAAATAATACATACAGATTTTTTTCCAGATAATCATACAGATTTTTTCCCAGATCCTCAGGATGAGTATTCTTAAAATCCCTGTCACTCAGGTCAACTTCAACACATATTTAGATTCTTTTTTTAAAAAATGATTTTATTGAGGGCTCGTACAACTCTTATCACAATCCATACATCCAAATACCTTGGTGTCAAGGACATTTGTACCGTCATCATTCCCCAAACATTTGCTTTGTACTAGAGGCCTTGGTATCAGCTTCTCATTTTCCCTCTTCCTCCTCACTCCCCCCCAATCTCATGAACCCTTGATAATTGATAAATTATTGTTACTTTGTCATATCTTACACTGTCCTCATGATCACCCAGGCTGGTGTGCTTCTTCCATACGGGCTTTGTAGCTTCTGAACTAGATGGCTGCTTGTTTACCATCAAGTCTTTAAGACCTCAGATGCTATTTCGTTTGGTAGTTAGGCACCATCAGTCTTCTCCACCACATTTGCTTATGAACCCAACTTGTCTTCAGCGACTGTGTCAGAAGGTGAACATTATGGAATGCCAGTTTAATAGAATAAAGTGTTCTTGCATTGACAGGGTACTTGAGTAGAGGCCCAACATCCATCTGCTACCTTAATACTAAACCTAAAAATATATGCATAGATCTGTTTCCCCATCATCATACATAAACATAGCTACCTATGGACATGTCTGTACTTAGACCTCTGTAGATGACCGTTGCCTTGTAGTTCTTTCCTCCATCTCCTTTTACTTTCCCCTTATTCTACTATCATGTTCAGACTTCATCTAGGTTTCAGTAATTCCTCTCAGTTGCGTTGCCCTTGATCAATCCCTACCTTGCCACTGATTTTGGATCACTTGTTGGTCCCTTGTCTCTGGGTTGGTTAGCACCACTTCCTTTCACCCACTTCCCCCTTTTCCATGCCCCCTCCCACCCCCCACCATCAGTCCCATTGTTTTCTCCTCCAGATTGTTTATACCACCTATCTTATCTAGACAGACCTGCAAAGATAATAATATGCACACACAAAAAAACAAGATAGAGCAAATCAAAGTGACAAAACAAAACAAAACAACAACAAAAACTGACAAATAAACAAATAAAAACCTGCAAACAGTTCAAAGCCTGTTTGTTGACCTTTAGGAGTGTTTTCCAGTGGAGTCGGATGGGGTGCCACACCAGGCTCCAAAGTCTGTTTTTGATACCTCCTCAGCATTTTCTTGCTCTGCACCCCTTGCTGTTCTGTTGCACACCTTCAGTGTTTTTGCCTTGGTGTGGTGGAATCGGGTTGGGCACAGTTCCCACACTGTGTCTCCAGTGTTGTCCCTGTAGGTCTATGAGTCAACGAGGGATGTCCTGTCTCATAGTGGGGCTGGCCATATGGTCCTCTCCGTAGATTGGCAACGCTGAGCAGGGATTTCGTCCTTAAGGCTTGGTGGGCCAGGATGAACTCCACTCTCTCTTCCTTCTCCTTAATTTGCTTCTAAGTGCTCTGATCAGACATGTCTCTCTTCCTGAGCTGTAGCTTCAGCGCAGTCCTCTGAAGTACATTCTTCTGGGGGAGGGGCGGTTGTCTGCGTAGTTGGAATTGGGGGAAGCCCCTCAGAACTCTCTACTCATTCCCGGCTTCATGCTGGATTCTTTTAAAATATATATTAGTATAAAATTATGCACCTGCTTTTAGTTCTCAGGCACCTATAAATAAAAAGAAAATTTAAAAAGCAAAGTTACAATCATAACTATAAAACCCATAAAGTTTAAATTAAAAACATTATTTTAAGGTGACAGATGATGTAGTTTTATTGAAATGAATCATTAGCATGGCATTTAAACATAGACTAAGTGGAAGCAGGTAGCCACAGAACCTGGTCTATGTTTAATTTGGGTCTGTTACTTAAACATCATTAATGCTCATGAAATTGATATAAGTATGTTAAACAAATTGTTATTAATAGTTCAAGGTTTTATAAGTTCAGGAAAATTGGGTCTCATACTTAACAAAAATTCTGCTAGCAGGCAATTGTCAATGCTAGTTTTAATGAGGTATCATTTGTTACTTTTTAAAATGGTCTGGTCACTTGAAGATAAGGATAGCTATGTGGTGGATGGATATCTAATTGAATTATTGTTAGAGTTGGGGACAGAACCACTCTGCTCTGTATATGTTCTTCTCAGGTTTTTGCTTATAAACTGGGAAGTGTTGGTATGTAAAAAGTCATAGTGTACATTACACATCTGCTCACAGTATGAACGCTGCCTTGGCTATCAGTTGTGTCTCCAGTGGGGCTTGCAACTGCACAGGGTGACACTGTTAGACTGGATAACACAAAAATTACTATTAAACTTTGTGTGCAGTGTGTCAGCAGAAATTTATTAAGTTTAAAAAATATGCCTGTACTTAGTTTTAGCAAGAATATTTTGGGGGGGGGGTATTAAGCCCAGTTCATATATATCAATATACCTACAAGGCTAAAAACCTATGCTAGTGTACTTTCTGAACCTTCTAATGAGCTCTGGTCAGAGTTGTCATTATTAGCCAATTACAATGATATTTCAAATCACATGATTTTGCCTGCATGTAATACAGGCACCCACTGTTGTTTGTGTTGCTGCTCGTGCTTTGGTAGTCACTGATTTTCACAACATTTCTAGCATTTTTATTCAATATTGTGATGATCCCATCTTTGGAGACCTGTGTCAATAATTATTTTCGAGGATAATATTGCAAAGGAAAGCCAGGAGGAAAAAAATGGCTTCTGCTCAGTGGCCAATAATGTTGCAATTCGGGGCTAAGCCCTGGTGGCAAAAGTAGTTGAGTGCGGGACTGCGGCCCGCGTGCTTGGCAGTTCAAATCCTACAGCGGCAATCAGGAGCAGTGCTGGGTAGCACCCATGACCACCAGATGCAGTGATGGCCACCCCCCCCCCCCAAATAATGTTGCAATTCAATGTAGAAAGATGTTATAAACAATTTTACAGGCTGAGCCCGGTGGCTTAGTGGTTGTGTGCGGGACTGCGGCCCACTGGGTTGGCGGTTCAAATCTAGCAGTGAGCCTGGGCCTCCTACTCCCACCACGAGAGGGCAGTGATGCCCCAAATGCAAGCAAGCAAACAAAAAACAATTTAATCACTGGTAGTATATAACCTAAGAAATATTTTACATTATAACAGTTCATAACTATATTTTCACATATTAGTCTATGATCATATATGTGATATAATCATATAATAGATAATATACATTAGTACAGATTCTGTATGGCCTGGTTTGGGAGGAGGTCCACGGGCTGGGGGAGATGACACCAGGGGTTACTGCACTGGGTGACCTGAACTTCAGCGATACCACTATTAGTTTCTATGGGTTGGCAGATGCCACATGCATGTGATGTCTCCATTTTGGCTTTTGCCCAATTTAAACCCCAAATGGTAGGCTTTGAAATAGCATGGCAGTACTTGGTCACTAAACATTGTAAATGATAGAATCAAAGATACAAGATAAAAAAAAACCCTAGGGACCTCATGAACTGAAAGGATATTATGACATTTCAAAACTTTCCTGGAAAATTGAATTGATGATGGAATTTTTCTGTAAAGTCTTCAAAACCAAATGTCCAACCAAACTCACAGCCATTGAGTTGATTCTGACTCATGGCAGCCCCATGGGGCAGAGTAGAGCTGTGGGTCTCTGAGGCTGTCAATCAGAACGACTCGTCTTTTCTCTGTGCAATGGCTGGATGGTTTCAACTGCTGACCCGGCCAACAGCAGCCAAACCCATGACCCACGGCACCACCAGGGCTCCTTCTGAGTATTTCAGAGACTCCCTCACACATTTGTGCTTTGAGAGACACTGACATTTTTCTCAGAAAAAAAAGAACTTGTCCTTTATTGTTTATTTCTCAATAATAATTAAAAATACCATGATGCCTTCTGTCTATGTTATGTACTGAGATTAAAGCTACGCCCTTTGTATATACAATCTTGTTTAACCTTATAAGAATTCTGTGAGGTGGATAGTTTTACAGGCAAGGGAGCATACATATGTCTAAGAGATAACTGTGGCTATCACATACTCTGGTGCCAATTTGACTAAGAGCGTAGGGGTGGAGTCTAACCTGTCAATCTGGAGATAGCCAATGATACCTCTGTGTGGGCATGGTTTTCTCTAAGAATTCTGGGAAATCTCACGATAGTTCCCCCATGAAGATCAGAGGCCAGAGACTCAGTCTCTTGGAGTTGGCCTACTGAAAAGACAAGATGGTGACATGCTGACAGATCCCGTGTCCTGGAACCTGGAGGAGCTGGAGGAGAAGTCACATGGGCTTTCCCTGATGGAACCAGGCCTCAGGGGCCAGAGAAGCTACAGAGAAACTCCTGCCAGTGCTGAGATGCTTCTACCACCACTGGATACACAAGATTCTGCATCCACTGGCCTGTGATTGTTCTGGTGT
>PVJH01049077.1:0-10486 GCA_004026705.1 Nesogale talazaci
GTATTACCAATAAATTCTCGGGTTATCTTGTAAAGTCAACAAACACCTTCTATCTGTTGGTATCAAAAGTCCACATGAGCTCTCATGGCATGAGATGGTCCTTGTCCTATAATGAGTTCTTTTTTGGTTGTTGTTTTTAAAATAAACTTTCTCGTGTTTTTGGTGATTGCTAACATAGCATATTGGGATCCCACTGAACAATTTTACACATTGTTCCATGACATTGACTACATTTTTCATGTTATATCAACAAAAACAATAGCCCCCCATCCCACCCCCCCACCCCCAACCCCACCCCCCCGGACACTGTGGTTTTCTTTCTTTTTTTTTCCACATCACTGCTCTGGTGGGAATAGGAAGCCCAGCCTTGCTCCTGGAGAGCTGCTGCTGGATTTGAACCATCAACCCTTTTGGCCGCAGTCCTGCACACAACCACTGTGCCACCAGGTCTCAGCAACACAGTGGTTTTCTTGATATAGCATGCACAAATCATCCACCCCCATGGTTAAATCGCCATTAAAATGAGTGGTATATGCATCATCACAATGCTTGCTCCCCCTTCCAGAGTCCTTGGTTGCTCCCCAAACCCCCTCACCCTCTCTTTCTCCCATCCTCCAGGTCCTGACACTAGCCCTTTTGTCAAATGAGGAGTGATGGTCCTTCACCTGGTTCACAAATATGCTTGAGTCTCCTTCTGGGTACTGCAATTGTCCACCCTGCTGAACTTGGTGGTGACCATAAGATTTCTTTGGTCCTGGAAAGGAGAACAGAAAGTGTGTCCTAAAGCCCAGAAGAGTTCAGAAAGAGAGCAGAATGGCAATGGGAATGTGGACATGGGGAAGAAGTGGATACAGTGAGGTCATATTGTAGAGATTCCAATTGAGGGCACAAGACAAAGTGTGGATGGACTTTATAATGGAAAGCTGACTTACCTTCTCTCGATTCGCAGTAAAAATGTTTTTTAATTTCTTATGCTTCAATGATATGACAAAATAGTCATAACTTTAAATTAGCAAGGGTTCATGAGAAAGTGGGGAAGAGCCAGGAAGCAGGGGGAAAATGAGGAGCTGATAGCAAGGGCTCAAGAAGAAAGCAAGTGTTTTGAGAACAATGATGGCAATAAATGTACAAATGTGCTTGACACGATGGATGGATGGGTTGTGATGAGTTGTAAGAGCCCCCAGTAAAATGATTTTTTTAAATCAAAGAAGAAAAAAGAAGAAGGGGAGAGTGTGTCACTTATAGGTTAAAAATAAAAGAAACAAGAAGCCTTTGAATATACTCTGATGCCTGGCTGCCTCATGTTGGTCAGACTAGATCCATGATCCACAAACTGGTTCATGGTTGATCTGTCAGAAGTCAATTGCTGGGATTTTCCTCCCTGACTCCTCTGTGTGAACACAAAGGCAACCTTTCCATGAACAGCCAGGAGTGTTTAATTGTTGGCACCAGGTCTATGTGGAAGTCGGTACGCCTGCACTCCCTTCCTCCTGCCATATTGGTCATTGTTGGTGATTGACATCAAAGTGACTTCTACTCACGATCATCTTATAAGCAGGATAGCATTGCCCCCGCAGGGTTTCCCAGGCTGAAAGCTTGATGGCCACAGGTCACTGTGTCTCTTCTCTGGCCGAGCAGCCAAGCACGTAAGCACTGCACGACTAGGTTCCCCTGCCACATGCACAAAGTCGGAACCCGGGATGAAGATGCACAGAGCTTCCTTGCAAACGCAGCCTGGGAACCGCCTGAATCAAAAGTAAACCATCCCTGGGCAAAGCCCCTGAGGTTTGGGGATTTGCTTGTAACAAAAACATAAGCTTGTCCTTCCTGACGAATTTGTGATTTTTTTTCACCCATGTATTTTCCCATACTTCAGGCATATTCTTTCCTTGTTTTATTTTGTCTTTGTTTCTATAGTGATGGTTCTTGATTCTCCTTCTGTTGATTCATACGGTTTATGGAGCTGGACTAATCCTCTCTTCTGATTTTTCCAGTGGCTTTTTCTTTGCTGTGAAAGCGTCACATTGCAAGAATCTTTCTTGAATGAATCTCAATCTTGGGGTGGTTGGAAGTCATCCTCTTTCATTAGATTTGGCAAAAGAAAAGTATCCTTCTTTTTGAGAGGCGCTCCACCCTTCAGCTGCAACTCATTACTGTCTACCTAAATGCACTAAACTCGCCAGAAAGCAAATGTTTCCCATTACAAATGACATTTATCAGCGAGTCTCAGGAATAGCGCTCCTTCAAAATTGATCTAGTTTGGAAGGAACAGTGATGACTCACTACTGGATATCTTGGCGCTTTCAAAGCAGAAAAACACAACGGATGATATGATTAACATTGACCTATTGCATCTTTGGTGCATATGTTTCAACCACGGCACTTATTTTTCCAATAAGACCTTTTTCCTGCCTACTAGTTTGAGAGAGCCTTCCTGAATGTGTCTGGTAGCTCTTATGTTTGTGTTCAAGTTTTATGATTTTTTTTCTTTTCCGAGGAAACAATCATTATTCAGCACTAAGAATCTGTTTAGAAAATGATGATGGCAACATCTGTACAAATATGCTGCATACAATTGATGGATGCGTTGTTATAGGAGCTGTAATAGCCCCCAATAAAATGATCTTATTTTTTAAAACAAGAATCTGTGATTTTATTTTGCACTGCCTCTCATAAATCGAATGACATGGCTGAAAAAGCTTAAGCAAATATCACTCCCACTTTAAATCTGATTGAAATCGAGGAAGCTCCCAAGTGGATTAAGTTCTAAAAATTTATAGCCTGCCTCTTTGGAGCTTGGGCGACATTTCCCAGAAATAGTTCTGAAATTCATGATTAGTCCTCCTCTCTTAGTTGCCCAGAGCAGATTTAACCCCTAAGGTAATGGAGGTGTGTTGGGTTTTTTGGTTCGTTTGTTTTATTTGGGGCTGGTTGGTTTGATTTTGGTGGCTCATCTTGCCAGTTCAGTCACCATTTATAACCATGTTTGGGAAAACTGATTCTCTTTCTTCCAAACGAGGCCTGTCTTCATTTGGAGAAAATGCTTGGAGCCCCTAAGCTATTTTCTGAGAAGGGCAGGAATGTGTCAACCCTAACAACACATTTTCCTTTCTCTTACCACCGTGGGAAGCAACGCAGACCGCTGAAATCAAATTTTTTGGTTAAAAAGCACATAAAATTGTAGCAACTTCCCCTCCTCTTCAGGTAGTTGATTGACTTGATGGTATTTGAACCTCAGGTATGACTCACAATAGATGGCAAGACAATAAGATCCTCTTAAGTCAGTCATCTCATAACTTTGATCTTGGGGTGTTCATACTTAATTTCACATATAGACCCAGAATACTTAAAATCGAGCCCTAGGTCCAATGTATGTACTAAGACATCTGGAAGCACAATGCAAAACTAACTCAAAAGGGGCCTCATCTTCTCATTCTGATTTTCCAGTTGACGAGTCTTGATCGTCTCCTGCCTGAAGCCTGTTCTGGCTTTAATGTGTCCCCACCCCACTGACTTACCACTGGCCCACTCAGTCTGCCAGCAAATCAGCTACTGTTGAATTCCCTCCGATTTACTGTGGCCCCATGGTGTTACAGTAGAACAGGACTTTCTAAGGTGCCCCCTGGGTGGGCTGGAACCTCCAACATCTTTGTTGGAAAATAAGCATATTAGGTGGGGCAAGGAAAAAAAAGAAAAAGAAGCATATTCTGGTGGTCATGTGCTTGATGTCAACTTCATGATTGGACGTCTAGGGGCGGAATCTAGCTTGTTAATCAGGAGATAGCCATTGAGTAGCCAATGGAGCCTCTAAGTGGGCATGGCTTTCTCCTGAGACTTCTGGGAAATCTCACGATACTTCCCTCGTGGAGATGAGAAGCCATCCCCCCAGTTGTTGGGAGTCAGTCTCTTAGATGACGAACTATGGACAAGAAAAGCTGGCAGCATCCGAGGAGCTGGAGCAGCCAGAGGAGGTCACACAGCCTTGCCCTGATTGAACCAGACCTCTGAAACTGGAGAAGCCACATAGAGAGCCCTGCCAGTGCTGAGTTGTCTCTACCACCACTGGATGCTGTTAATGGACCCTGAGCCCTGGAAGTGAGGAGCCATGGGGAGACCCCTGCCAGCACCAGAATTCTGCACCCACTGACCTGTGTCTCTGCGAGTCAGAGGGAGACTTTAGAGACTAGTAGCGGGCATATGAGCTAATATTGGACTTATGACTTTGAACTGGACTGGGTTGGGATGCTTTCTCAATGTTGCATTCGTCATATATAAACTTTACCCTTATATCCATATGCATGTCTATGAATTTGTTTCTCTAGTCTACCGGAACAAAGACATATTAACCCTTTACCCAAGGCAGGGACTTTCCTGGTCAGAAATCCAAACCAAATTCCCTGCCCCCCAGTTGTTTCTGGCTCAGGGACGATCTGCGAGGAAGCAGAATGCTCCCATAGGTTTTTCAAAGCTGTGCATCATAATGGATACAGACAGCACCATCTTCTGTCACAGAACAACTGGGAGGTTTGCAGTGCTGACCTTTGGGTTAGCAGCCCAATGTGTAACTCTGAATCAGAAGGGCATGTTTTTATTATTTCTCAAGGGTGAGCTACAAGGAGAGCTAGTGACACTAGGTTAAGCTCTTTGCACTGTGTTAGCCAGGGTTCTGTAAGAAACAAAACCAGGACACTTATGAATATAGATAGATAAATGATAGATAGATAGATAGATAGATAGATAGATAGAGAGGTTTACATAGTGAGAAGAAATATAACAGCATATTAGACCACAGTGCAGTACAGAGGTCTCAGTTCAACTCACTTTCATGGAACCATTCATATACTGGAAGTTCTTCAACTATTATTATTATTATTATTGCCTCAAAAAACTCTTAATCATTTTATTGGGAACTCATACAACTCTAATCACAATCAATACATACATCAATTGTATGCAGACCACATTTGCACATGTGTTGCCATCATCGCTCTCAAAACATCCTCCTTCTACTTAGAAGTCCTGTACCCGCTCCCCACATTTCCTCTCCCTCCCCACTCCCCCTCATCCATGAACCCTTAACAATTTACAAATTATCGTTATTTTGTGATATCACCTCCTGTCCAATGTGTCCCTTCACCACTTCCCTGTTGTCCGTATCCCAGGGAGGAGTTTATATGTAGATTCCTGCCATCTATTCCCCCTTTCTACTCCACCTTCCCTCCACCCTCCCAGTATCACCACTCTCACCACTGGTAACTAAAGGGATCATCTGTCCTGGATTCCCCATGTTTCCACTCCAGCATACATCCTCTGGTCTAGCTGGATTTATAAGGTAGAATTGGAATCATGACGGTGGATAGGAGGAAGCATTTAAGAATGAGAGGAAAGTTGCATATTTCATTGTTGCTACACTGTACCTTGACTGGCTCATCTCCTCCCTGTGACCCCTTCAACCCTTGTGGGCTGCCAGGTCCAAGGTCCAGGAAGTAGGCAGCAGAGTCTTCCCTTAGGCAAGGCAGTCAGTGTCTGCCTGCAGGCAGCAGACAGTAGGATGGGTCAGCAACAGTCAGTAGCTAGGGAAGACATCCCTGATAGGATCTTGAACTTCAGCAAGATGACAGGCCTCAAGCTCAAACTGTACATGCATCACAGGTATCCATCACGATGCACGGCTTTGGAAAACCTGTGGTAGTGTAGCACTCCGGTTAAGGAGGAAGACTAGCTAACACAGCAACATGCTGTACCAATCACCAGGGAGTAAAAGGGAAGGGGGATACCAGATGTCTTCACTTATTTCAGGTATCCTCCAGTCAAGTTTCGACCTGATTAAACTATGTTCACATGTTCCTATTGGCCAGGATGGCACAATAAGCCTCACTATCACAGCCACTAACTAAAAAGTTACTAGGTCCATCCCCCCAGCTGCTTCAGGGGAGAAAAGGATTGTTCATCTGCTCCTGTCATGATTTCCATGCATGAAACCCTATGGGGTAGTTCTACTCTGTCCTGCTTTATTGCTATGAGAATAAATGATGGGATGTCACACAAAAATAATCCATGTGGCAGACAGGAAGAAGAGAGTGCTGAAGCGCATGTCTACTCTGATACATGCAGGGTCCCCGTGAGTCATTGTCAACTCGATGACAAATGGTTTACTGGCGCATTCGAGGGCCAATCTACTTCCCAAGGTCGCCGGTGGGCACCGTGGATGAAGCATTGGACTAGTAACTGCAGTCCATGGATTCCCACCCACCAGTCACCCTGTGGGAGAAAAACGAGGCTATCTGATGGCCTAAAGATTTGCAGTTTGGAAAACCTTCCATGGGGTAACTGTCGGTCAAAATCAACTTGCTGACAGTGGACTTGTTTGGGGGGGTTTAGTACACTCTCCACTGGCACACGATAGCTCCCCCAAATTATTCTGTTTTAACATAGTCAAAGTCAATGTTATGATATCATAATATATAATGTATGTCATCTGTTATATGTAGTATATAGCATATGATATCTAGTATAACATAATTGTATAACATATAACCATATAGTATTGGTTATACTATAAGCTATGTAATCTTCATATAATCTGTATTGTGTATAATAGAGAGTATAGAGATACCATTAATTCACTGCAATTGAGGCAATGCTGGCATAGCACACCACCACCACCCCCCGGGGGTTTCTGAGACGGTAATGTTTATGGGAGTAGAAAACCCAGCCTTTCTCTTGCAAAGTTCCTGTTGGTGGTTTCGAACTGCCCACATTGTGGCTGCCCACTTGCAGCCCATAAGTAATCCCTACACCACCAGGGCTCACATGTATACTCTTTTGGGGTGGGGGGGCGGTATTCTAGAAGGCCACAGTTTTTGTCTACCCAAGGATTTGTATATAACACTGTCATGGAAAGTCAATGTCAAGAGCTTTGCCTAATCCCAAGGAGAAGGGGGAAGCTGTGACTAGGTGTCTTCTCACCAGTGGAGTGGATAAGTGAGAGGAATTCAGTTACTATCCTCCAGTTTTCACATCCAGGACACAGTTTTCCTTCTGATACCTGCAGCGGGCATCTGTAGAGCAACTCCCACACACGAACCTGATCAGTGCTCAGTGTTTGCTCAGGCTCAATAGCACCACCTCACCCCCTGCCATCCAGGGCATGCCGGCTTACAGGGCAGGATAGAACCACCCCCTTTAAGCTTCCGAGATAGTAACTGTTTATGGGCTGGTGATTTCGACCAAAAGACCCCAAGGATCACACAGCCTGTGGTAGTTGCATAATCTGGGCTCAATTTGAGGATTAAGAATGGAGGGGTGGGGTCTCACCTGTCCAGCAGGTAATATAGCCTGATGGCCTCATTTGATGGTGCTAAGGAGAAAGATAACTCCCTGGAGGCGGGGCACATGCTTATTCCCCGTGAGACATCCCTGTGGAGAAGACATGTGGAGAGAGGCTGATGGAGCCAGAGAAGCCATATGGAGACCCCTGCCAGCGCTGAGATGCCTTCAGGGCTCCTGGATCCACAAGACTTTCCACTCAGTAGCCTGTGATCTTCCTGAATTTGGCATCATTGCGTGTGTGTCATGAGTCTGAGGAGGTATCGGACATATGGGCTAATATGGGACTTATGAGCTTGATCTGGACTGGGCTAGGATGTTTCCCCAATATTCAACTGCTCGTTTATAAAGTTCTTTTCCATACACATATGAGTGTCTATCAATTTGTTTCTCAGGTCTACCCTGACCAACGTGTAACCACCATGCTACCAAAGCTCCTTTTTAACACTATAGAGGGTGCTGTTTAGAATAAAGGGTTTCCTTTTCCATTTTCATTTAAAAAGGAAAAAAAATCACGCTAGTCCATCATCAACAAAAGTATTTCTTTTGAGACTTAGCTCTTTGGTTTAAAAATATATGAGAGTGGGGTTTCATTATTTTAAATTGCTAAGGGTTATAAATGTAAAAAAGAAATGAAAAAGAACAGTGCTCCAGGCTTCTCCTTCTTCAAATATAAATATCCAAAAGAAAAGTCCACACAAATCTGTTTACAATTTTGGGGGGGAACAAGAAAAAAAATCATGAAGATGGGTCCAAAATGTCCAAGCCAATTGTAAGGCGAGTGGCCTTTGAGTTGCTTAGAGTGTTTATTTTCTCCTTTCTCTGCTCAAACCGTTGTCGCTACAGAATGCCAGAAACTAAACAAGACTGCAGCTACAGACTCTTCCTTTGTGCCACCAAACCCTCGTCACTGATCGGTGATTAAATGGGTGTGAAAAGTCAAACAGGCCATGATTCTAAAATGTCACATATTTGCTATTTGACCAAACTGGAGCAGAGCCTGTGGATTCGTCTCATTACTTTTTGGCAAGGGAAAAGTGACTATCCATGGAAAGGCTCTTAAATTATCCTTAGGGTTTTCTTGGTTTGTTTTTGTATCTTTCTCCCTGGGGGAAAAAAAAAGTAGTGTTATGGTTCTTAATTGGGGTTAATATTAAGGTCAGGGTGGGAAGATAGAGGACTAGAACATATGCCCGCCTTTAAGAACGGCCAAAGAGGACTCTTTATCCCTCAAACTGGCTACCCTCTTTTTAGGAACTCCAGAGAACACCAGCCCTTTCAGGATAATAGATAAAACTCTTCTCTGCAGAAAGAGAACCACTCCCTCTTGACTCATAAGACAGCATTTTAATGACCCTTGATTGGGATGGCTGGGTGAGTCTGTCCTGTGTAGAAATGGCCATCTGAGATAGGAAGACAACAATAACACATATTAGTACCCCATCTTGTGGGTTCCTTAATTTGATACAGAAACCAAGTTCCTGAACCTATCCACCTCCCGTGTCCTTCTGTCTTAGAGTAAAGACTGTTACCTGCCAAGTCAGCAGTCTCTCAGCCTTTCCTGCACCCCTGTCAGGATGCGTCATTGATGACATTGGTACAGTAGGCATGCTATTCTGGGGTTTTGGAAAACTACAGTGTTCTCCTAAAATGCTACCAATCTTTTCTGGGTTTGGAATGACATTCAGGTGATATCGTTAAATCACTAGACTACATAAGTGAATTCATACATGACTCTAATCAAGTTTAAACCTAAGAAAATAAATTAATTTACTTCCAGAATTTGATGAAGAAAAATGGACATACTTCTTAGTTGGTGTCTTCTTCCCCAATGAGAGAGAAAGTCACTAGAGACATTAGTTTCACTTGTATGATTTAAACAAGCAATCCTCTACCTTCTAAATAAAGATTCTTAGTCTTGGTTTCTTCTAATTCCATGACAAGATATCAGCTACTAATACCAGTTTTTACACTGGCAAGACTCAAGGCAGGGTATATACAGATTTCCAAAAAAAGTCAACAATAGATGGAGAAATATATATGGATTTAGCCTCCAGTGAATTCCCTCTGACCATAGGCCAGGAATGTAGATAGCTTTGTTAGCATGCGGAATGCATTGGAAAGTGAATTATGGCAGATGTTGTTAGGTTAATATTTAACACCTTATCATTTGATCAGTCTTTTAGTCCATTTCTAATGTTTCAGTTTTTAATAGTTTCTATTTTCTTTTCACTTGAGGTTTTTCTATGCTTTACTTTGTTTTTTGTTCTTAGCTTATTAGGTGGGAGTTTCCTTGGGGGGTGGGATATGTTTTTCGGTATATGTAATCTCTAGAAACAGTAAACATGAGTAGTTAAACAAAAAGCTAATCAACACTCTGAATGCTGTAAGAAGGGAGAATAAAGGCTACTTCCAAAGACTAACCTGGTTTGGATAATTAGGACCTGCTTTCCTGAGGAACTTTTTACTTCCCCAAAGAACTCTCAATAATATGCATGTCGAGACTTTATCTTTTCTCAAGTCCTCTACTCACAATAAACCTTCTATTCAAATTAAACTACCTAAAATCATGGATGATTCCTCCTTCTGTGCTTTGTTTACACCGTGTATTTTATTTATAATATTCTCTCCATTCTTCAAATCCCTCCATCTTCGTTCAACCTCTTTTTGCAATTTCTCCAGTCAATTACAAGTTCTTGACCCTTGTGTTAGTCCAGGTAGACTAGAGAAACAGATTCATAAGCACACATATGTATACAAGGGAGAGGTTTATATACAAGAAGAATGGAACATGGAGAAAGCATCCCAACCAAGTCCAGTCCAAGTCTGTAATTCCAATATTAGCCTATATGTCTGATGCCAATCCATAAGTCCTCTTCAGACTCATGAAGCACACGCAATGATGCCAGAAAAATCACAGAGTGGGAGCAGAATCTTGTGTATTCAGTGGTGGTAGAAGCATCTCAGCACTGGCAGGAGTCTCCATTTGGCTTTTCTGGCTTCAAAGGTCTGGTTCCATCAGGGTAAGCCCATGTGGTTTCTCCTCCGGGATGGCTCACAGGGAATCAGCCTTGGGTCTTATCAATAAAGCATCTGCAAGAGACTGAGTCCATAGTCTTTCACCTCCATGTGTGTATGTGTGTGTGTGTGTGTGTGT